>PVJO010006518.1:0-91612 GCA_004026905.1 Hystrix cristata
AAAAAAGGATAAACTAGACTCATTTGTATGTAAATGGATGTTCCTTGAGAACATACTTTTAAGTGAAATAAATTAGACACTCATGAGTACACATCAAATTGTTTCTCTGATATGAGAAATTATAACTGTAAATAAGGACAAAGAAGTGTAATAGATATTATATAAAAGGAAGATAATATACAAAGGAGAGAACTAGAAAGAGAGAAGGGAGCAAAGCAGGAAGGGAAGCAAAGGGAAAGGGAAACCATGGAAAAATATGAATAAACCTGCTGCAAATAGGGAAGGAGGGAACAGAAGGGAGAGGTGGAGAAGAAGGGGGGGGACCAAGATACATCATGTACAGGTACAAAATAAATGTGACGAATGTGATCATTATATGTACAATGTACCAATACGTGTTCTTGGTTAAAAAAAACCCAAAAAACCCTGCAATTTATGAATGCACCTTGGGCAAGGCTCAGTTGGGAAGTTCTTCTGCTTTCATCAGGGTCTCCTGGAATTGCAGCCCGAAGGCAACTGGAACAGGGACATTCTGAACTCCTTTCTGGGGAGGGTGGAATTTTAGAGAAGACAAAAGGCAATTTCAAGGACTTATGAAGTCCACACTGTGTCATCATCGCCAGTACTCCACTGAGCAAAGCAAGTTGCACAAGCAAGGTGAGAGTTGACACCGTACGAGCATGCGAATATCAGAAGGTGTGTTCATTGGGGGCCACCAATAACAGGTAACACCACAGTTCCGTGGAAACAAAGATAACTTTCAACTTGGATTCATCTGAGTCCAAAATTATCACTTCCATTTTTTCCTTCCATTTCTTATTTCTCTTGTCCCTCTGTTCCTTTCTCTTCCCCCTCTGCTTTTCCCTTTCCCATTTAAATAAACACTTTCTTCCCTTTCCCAATGTAATACATTTTAGTCTTCATTTACACTTTTGGTTTCTCACACCAGAGAAACAATGCGGTATTTAAACATGTGTGTCCAATTTATGCGTAAATAAGGAGGGAAGAGGGGGTGAAGGGAGGGGAGCAGAATGGGAAAAAAGAAGCAGCAAGATATGTATAGGTACAAATCCCCTATGATGAATGTTACCACTATGTACATCTAAAATGTACCATTAATATAAAATTTAAAAAAAATGAATCAAAAAAACCATTATCACTTCACCACAGCACAGTGGCTTCTTCACCACTATGTCATGCTTCCTTCTTGTATCCTCAAAATCTAGTAGTGAAAAGGGAGAATAGACAATTGGTAAAGAATCAAGGTTCCTTAGACTATTGCTACTTTTTTTTTTAACTCCTTCAATTTTGCCTTTGTGACTTGTGGTTTTTGTGGGACTTCAATGCCATTTATTCCTTAAGATTTTACTGGCTGTTTCTTTTCTATGAATTTCTTGTCCCTTTAATATTTTGGAAGATTCTGATGCTAGATGAGTGAGGTTTCCCACAACCCAGAGCCCTTCTCTTTCACATGTCTTACATAACATCAACTTCGGCATGCACACGTATTTGTGTACTTATATACATATGAACACACACTACGATGTGTAGTACTAAAGGAATTATTTGACTAGAGACTATCTACACTTCTTCAAAATAAGGTTGTAGTACTCTTACTCTACAGAGGACTACAGATTTTAACCTAATGCCCAGAGTACTACTTCATAAAATATTTTCCACATTGGTCTTAAAGTATCCCCACTGAAAGGACTGAAGTATACTATGTTTTAAGTTATTGTAAAGGATACCACACAGAAAACTGGCCAATGACATGATGTGTTTCAGCAAACAATGAGAACATGAAGCACAATTCTGGAAAGATTAGGCAGTATTTGACATTTTCCAAAGTGTAAAAGACTTTATTGGAAACGAAGGAGCATGGACTGTCTTTTAAGCTTTTATATAAAATTTTCAGCCTCATGAATGTGCCACATTAGGAACTATATCAACTTTGCTTTAATTTTTAGGCACTTAGCTGGAAAATTTGAAATTATAGAAATATTGAGTTTTCTCTATCCCCTTTGATTTCTTTTACACTGATATTTCGTTATCCCACCGATTATAGTTATTACCTAGATTCATATCCGAATCCATGACTCTTGCACAGCTGAGATCCTGCAGTGCACTTCTTAAAGTAATAATTGTATTATGAAACAAAACTTTGGTATAACAATTTAGCTTGCATAAGAGTTACTAATGAAGTACGTCACATTACAGCTTTCTTTTACGATATAAAACTGAGTTAGTAAAAAAGAATTACCTAGTCTCTAGTGCTGCGAATATAAAACCTGCATTTTTTTTTCTAGATCCTCAGCTCTTATTCTCCTGAAACACATTAGAAACTAGGAGGAACTTGCTCACATATTTATATTCTTGCATAGTTTGTTTAATAGCCTGAAAATAATTATTTCAATGCCATAAAATCAAAAGATTCACAGTCTTCATAGATGATACAGTTACGTTCTACATATGACACGGAAATTCCAGTATTGAATCAGGAAATGACCTCATGACCTTTCTCGACTATGTACAACATGATTCTGAGCAAACTAGAAAGAACGCAAGTCTGATAGGGTCACTGAATTTTTATACTCACAGAGCCATTTTATAGATATCGGTTAGACAGCTCATTGTACACCACATAGCACACCACATAAAGTGCCCTGCTTTAGTTATAATTGCACTAGTTAATTTTGTGACATGCTTTCTCCTAGTAAAATGTGATAAACAGATAGTAAAACACCTATTACAGGGAGAAGGCTGTGATAGCCTGTTACAAATATAATTGGATTTCTTTAGTTAAGAAACTAAAAAGTTGTGCCAGTCACTTTGGGAAGAAAAAAATATATATAATATTATATGTTATATATTTGCTAGAAAACAACATCACAAAGTCTAGTCAAACCTGTATATTAAATTTGAGTCACATCTACAGAAAACCCATTAAAATATCCCCTATCTGTAACATACAGCTTTAGAAAATTGAGAATTTTCTAAAGCCATTTAATTGTCAATGTATCAAAATATTCAAAAATTTCTGCTTTCTATCTTTGCTACTGGGTTCTAAAATGGCATTCTGATCTATGAAGAAAAAAATCATTTTTCTTTAATTTAACTTTATTCCAAAAAATTACTTTAACTCTGTTATTATAAAAGTATTTTCTGAATAACTGGTTTTTAAAAGTCTCTGGTATCTTAAATCCCTCATAAAGACTAGATTTTAAAGTATTTCTTTTTTTCACTGACTCCTTAATCTTTTTGATTTCTCACTTAGTTGAAGTTTTGGGGGTTTTTCCATATTTTTATCTTCAAGGTATATTTTATTCTGCCATTGTCATAATGATATTTTAGCATAATATTTTATGATACCACACACACATTAATGAAATGTTGAGACCTTTCTACTATTGATTTAAACGCCTGTGACGTATCAATTTCTGTAATTCTATGAATGCGTATGCATAAGTTCAATGTAAAGCCAGCTTCTTTTGTCTTATCCCTGGCTATATCTGCACCTCCCTCTGCTAACTGATTCCAGGAGCAGGAGCTTCTGACATTTTTATTTCCTCCATTTGATTAAAACTCTAGCTTTCCTCAAGCTGCAATGTGTACGCCTTTAGCATGTTGTGATTCTTTTTATGTGTCATCATATATGTTCATAATCACACATGATCAAGGAATGATCCACGTTTGTCTACTGCTTAAGGAAATAGCTGTTCAAAATGGAAAGAAATGGCTTTATTGTCCATGCCCAACACTAAGGAGGGTAGGACAAAAATAACATGCTTTCTCTTCAGAATGTCCCTGATTTATGTCGTCTTCCATTGTATCCCTCTTCAGATCTCCTGAAATTGAAATTAATAAGGCAGATGTGACATCACGCAGGCATTTCTCTCTTCATCTGAAAGTCCAGTGCTAGAGTAGGAAAGTAGATGATTACTGAATTTTGCCACCCGACAGGTTAAGATTAATTACACAAAATGCAAATGTATTTGTTATCAGGGAAATAGAGTCTCTCAGGCATTGGTTTATTTTTTATCAGGATGGAAAAAACTGGTTTTAGACATTTTTAAATAGACATCGAATAAGGAAAGAATAATTTAATGGACTAAATGAAAGGGGAACGTTTCCTAAAAAAACTATTGTAATACTTTTTTTTTAATAAAACCATCCTTCTGGAACTGATACGTTGCTGTCTTTAAACTTTATGCGTACCTTTTATTCTCAACAGTTATGTCATTAAGTCATTTGATCAAACCACTTTAAACTTCATTATTATTGCCATTGTTTTGATATTCATAAAAAGGTAACAGTTTGAATGCCTTTGTCATTTATTTGGCAGTGATAAAATGAAAAAGATGGGTCATTTTTGGACCTGAAAAGATGATTATTTCATATTCATTTAAAAAATTCTTTTCAAATAAAATGCGTCTCTTATCCAATTTTATTATTCCATAATGATCTTGGGACACCATTGTCCATTTTTTATGCAAATGAATATTTAGTTGTTGAATTGATATTCATGAGATAACTAGCTTTTGACCATCCATCCATGTGAGCATTCTGCAAAATGTGCCATAGTAAACATTAGGAAAAAAGTCAGCTTTCTGGTATGTTTCCTATTTTGCTACACTGAAGAGCCTCCAGACATGGGTGTTCTGTGGATTTAAGAGCTTAGTGATTTGCTTTTGGAGCTACCCAAAGACCTCCAGGTTATTTCTTTGACCAGTAGAAGAAACACGGGGTTTCTATCATTTTATTTTTTTGCTTACAAAAGAAAACAAATTCATCTATGTCAAAATAATTGATCAGCGTACTTCAGAAATGTTCGAGTCATGAAAGATAAAGAAAATCTGAGAAACAGAAACTGAAGGACACTAAATGTAAAATGGGACCCTTAAATGGGAAAAAAAAAAGATTTTAATTGAAAGCCTAGTGTTACTGGAAGAAGTTACATCATCAATAGCATTATACAGATTATAATTTCCTGATGTTGATAACTATATAATGTATACATAACCCAATCTCCAAAATCTCAACATTTGGAAAAACTGATTGAGTAAATAAAATAATTCTGTATAATTGTGTCACTTTTGTATAAATCTACAAATCTTTCAAAATAAAAAGATAAAACTTTTTAACTGAAAAGAGACTCTCTTTTTCTGGAATAGATATTTCTTGATATTATAACCATACATCAATGTTTAAAAAATCACTTTATATCATTTTAAATGCCAAAAATTATAATATAAAATTTTATTTAACTCTACATACAAAGGTTTTGTTTCTATCAACCATATTTAGAGAAAGACTATATTCAACATGCAACATAAATTAGATTAATGACTCTGGGATTCAGAAATTATTAAAAATCTAGTTTCACAGATACGTTGAGGAAAATGGCATTTTCATTTGTGAAGGTATTTTATTCAATACAAAATATTCTAGAAACTGAGAAAAGGCAGGTAATGGCTCTCTGGACTCTGTCTCTCCAAGCTTCTCTCCCCAGGACAGAGGAGAGTGGGCAATAATTGGTCAGCTGTCTCACTAGCACTTTCTCAAGGAACAAAGCTGCAGGGCATTTCTTCAAGGTGGGAACTCTCACCGGGGATGGGCTGCTTAGGTTTCTTATTCTTCACTCTGGCTCAGTAAGGAAATTACTAATTAATCCCCCAGACTCCACAGTCAGCATAAGTCTAAAGTCCTACACTTGAAAACCACTAAAACTTTATAGAAGTAAGATTCTCTATTCGGAGGTCAGCCACTTTTTACTGCTGAGGGAGGGGCAACACTTAATTTAGGCTCACAGGCTATAGGGTCTTGGTTGCAGCTACTCATCTTAGCTGTGGTAGACTAAAATTTGCCATGGACAATAAGGAAACACTGGTCATGGCTGTATTCCAGTAAGTCTTGCTGAGAAAAGAATGGGGTAAGTGGTATTTGCTCCATCTGCTGTCATTAGTTGACCATTTCCCTGTTTCACGTTTTTTTCATACAAAGATTGTCTCATCACCTGAACTTCTGACTAAACTGTGAAATTAACAAATTTCTTAGAGATTATTAAAGATCACCACAGGCATAGAAATTTTGTGGAGTCTTCTGAGAAACAATTAGAACAAAAGTAATGGAAACTTCTGAGCAAGTATTTGTAAAAGCTTATTATAAAATATCTTGATTGTATCACAAATGAAGTCAAAAAATTTTGTGTAAAAGCATTGACTTTAGAAAGTGGCAAACTTGTACTCCAGGTTGCTTATAACTTACTATCTGGGTAAGTGTTTAAAATCTTTGATGTTCAATTCCCACATCTATAAAACATAAATAAAATGTATTTTTAAACGATAAGGACAATGACAATGTATAATTTGCTCACATATGACCTAACAACCTAAGTTTTCTTGAATGACCATCAGATAATATTAAGGATGATTATTCCAGCATTTTAAAGATCATAGAATAATCATACCTTCTATTTGAATCACGCAGAGAACATTTGAAGCAATGCAGTTCATATTATCCAGGACTCTTCCTGCTAGTCCCATTTTTTTCCTCCACAAATTGCTTAAAATTCACAGTGATTAGAAGCTTTCCTCATAACAAATCTCCAAAATTCTTGCAGATCTTTCTTCTTTGCCCTCTCTTCTTCTCAAATCTTTTTTATGGAGATCAATTTAAATATTTTGGCATTAATTTTCTTTCTGATTTATTTCTTTGTACTACATTGTAAAATTTACCTATTTTTCTATGCTAATTAATAAATACTGATTTATCTTTGTCAAATTAAAAACTCTATGAGGGCACTTGACATATTTCACATTTTCAGAACAATGCTTAGCCCAGGAGAGATGGTTAATAGATATGAATAAATGAACTGAAGAATTCTTCTAATTCCATATTATAAAACTCTGAAAAATAATGTGGTAAAGATATTATTCGCCCTGTGTTGGAAGGAAAATAGAAAAGAAGAGAAATTATGAAACGTTCAAATATATTTTGATGGCAGGACAAGACAACAGCTTACATGTTAGAATGTGTTGACCTTGTATAATTTATATGTAGACGAAACCTCACAATAATCAGGACATTTTTCTACATAGTCTGTACTTTATTATATACTTTTATATAATTTTTATTCTTTTTACAAAAACTTACTCCCCTATCATATCAACATTTTTCAGTCTAACATTTGTGTCCGGTCAACACAGAATTTAAAAAATCTGATTTACCTGCCTTCCTGAAACAATTGAAAAATAAGACAAAATGTTTGAAACAATCGATTTTAAGTCACTGAATATGTGGTACTAAGGGACACTGATCGATCAGAGACAGCAGAGAGAAGCTATCACCTAAGTCTTCTGAACAATGGTACCGGGACGGAAAACCAAGCTGTAGCCACGTGACAATCGCCCCAGGTTGAGAAGATTGAGCTAGGATGCCAGGAAGACCAAGTAGTTGCAAAATTTTCAAAATTTATAAAAATTATAAACCCAAGTTCAAGAAGCTCAATAAAATCAAACAAAAATGTAACTTTCATATATATTAAAAATATGAAGAAAAAGATTATAGCTTAATTATTTAAAAAGCAGAAAAAATCTTTAAAACAGCCTTAAAAGTAACTTTTTTTAAAATACTGACTCTGAGAAAGTTCATCACCTACAAACGCTCTCCACACTAAATATTAAAGCAAATCTTTTAAGCAGCAGAAAAGTACAACCTGGTAGAAATCTAAATCTATAAACAATGAAGAGTGACAAAAATGATGACTACATGGTAACTATAAACAAGCTCTTCTATTATAATTTAAATTTCTTGAGACAACACTTCTTGTGTGCTTTGTTAATGTGAATTCTTCATTCTAATTTATCTTTGTGTACTTTTTACCTGTGGTTAGAACACTGAATTACGTAGAAATGAACACAGCATTGAGATTGCTGCCAACAAATAACTAGGAAATGCCTAGAAAATTACTTAGTGGATGCCACACCAATGGAATTTGTTAGACTGAAATGCAAATGGGGCATCACTTACCATGTGTTTGACCACCCTGGTTGTTACCAACTTGGGTGTTCTCTTTATGATAAATACAATTAGTCCATATTTCTCTATATTAGATTAATTTAAGTTCATGAATATCTTCAGAGAGTAGATTTGTCTCTACTTGTTGTATTGCTGCTGATGTTGGTTGTGCACGCTAAGTTAGAGAAACTGTGCAACAATTAACATTGTGTTTTGATAAATCAGGGGAAAAAAACACAACACTACACATGAATGAGGCACAAAAGCAAAAAATGAGCTTGTCTCTAACATGACAACAAGCTAATAAGGTCAGTCCTGGAAATAGTTAGACTTCCAGCCTCCGAATGATGTACAGTGTCTTTTCCAATTGCCTAAGGCATTACTACCCTGGGAACTGAATGGTCTGCAATGATCAGCAAAAATCACGGAACAGAGCTTAGCCACGACCCATATAAAATGTGTTAGAGGTATTTTTACACATACTCTTTCTGCATTATTCACAATTTATCACTCATTTAACAGAATATTTTCTGCACGAACTGTGTACTTACCTTTGTGCTTAGCGCTGCAAAATCCTGCATGAACAAGATATGAATTTCACCATGACAGAACTCACAAACACGTGAGGAAAACATATAAAGGGTACAATGAAAGCAAATCACGTAAGTGCTGTAAATAATTCACGCACTCAATGATTTGTCAAATAACGATTAGGGTATTAAGGGCTTAGTAATATCTTACTGTGTTTTACACGCCGAATTCTTAATCCTTAGTACCTCAGAATTTAACCTTATTTGAAAACAGAATCTTTTCATACATAGTTCAGGTGAGTCCATTAGACTTGACTCTATTCTAACGTGGCTGATGTTCTTACAAACAGCGATATGTAGGCACAAAAGTATGTAGAATAAAGACAATATAAACATACAAGGACAATAAAAGGCAAAAATGAAGACGGACATTTATGAGCCAAGAGGTGGGCTTGGAACAGATTGTTCTTTCACTATCCTCAGAAAGAACCAACACTCCCAAGACCTAAGATTTCTACCCCCCAGAAGTGTGAGCCAATACATTCAGGTGGTTCAGATACCAAATTTGGGTACTGTTTTACTGCAGTCCCAGCAAACTAGCACATTCAGGACAGGACTGTACGGTGGTGGTACCTGAGCTGGGCATGGCAGAGAAGATAATTGGTCATTAGGAGTTTTAGATCTAATGTTGAAATATTTTAATAAAGAATACAGTAGGTACTGGTTAGAATAAATACAAGCAGGGTATTGTCACTGGCACACAGGACAAAACCAATCATGCCAATACCTGAACTAAGATATCGAGACTCAGTTGGAGTTAACTAGGAAAGGAAAGAATAGTTCAGAGAAGAGACGCTAAATGTTTACTGTGGGGGAGAGTGAACGATCCAGGCATTTCTTCACATCCACATAAAAGGCGTAGGTGCCTATTGGGTTATTGGGTCAGTGTATCACCTCTTCTTTGCTGCAGTTGTTATATTCCTTGGTTTTTGAACTCAGAAATGTGTGATAATATGTTATTCTAAAACTTGTAGCAAAAGTGTTATATGTCTATATTCATGAGTAGTAACTTATCAGATTTTACTGGTTATATGCTATATTACGTTATATGCTTTCTACTCAATCCAGATGGTCAACTCCACACTACTATCTCTCGGTTCACTACTCTCGGTATCTCTAAAACTACTTCCTATTTTCATTTAATGCATCAGTCCTCATTCACCTCCTTGCTATTCTAATTGAATTAAATCCCTTCTTCATTTCATTACTGTTGCTGATTTTCTCAGTCAATATCTGTCTAAAAATTACCATGCCCACTTCTGGGTCCCTGAAGAACTTTCAGAAGTAGAGAATTTATAAGGAACCTAATGCAGTTTACTAAGTACTTAGTATTTATCTCACAGAGCCACAGATATAAAAATAGACATTTAAACATAGATACATATGTACAGGTAGGAGTAAAGATACAAATACATCTGTTGTTATATCATCTTGTCCTTAGAATTAGATTGCAGAATCCTTAAGTCCTCTTTGTTGAACCTTCTCAAAGTACTTGCCTGGATGTAGGCCAACTCTGTTTGATTTTGATGGTTTTCTGTACTTTCATTGTCACAAAACTACACGTACTGGTCAAGATTTATATTTATAATCCATGCATCTTCTCACCAGAAGTAACACAAAACTATTTGCTAATGATCTGTCAAGCTAATTCTTTAGTAATGAAGTTTTGATCACTCATATAAAGATATATACAAAGTTTAAATGCCTTTAACAAGTAAGCCATTCTTGACAGATAAAGGTAATCTGCCATCTCAGAAACACAACGCAGGAAAATAGCACATGATAGCACTTCCTGAGTTCAGTTCTGCATGGATTATGGTAACTGGAAATCTGCCTTTTTCACTCTTTAGAGAACAATATTCAAAGAAAGAACTTCATGATATTTTTTTGTGAGATGACCATGTTTTATAGCATGTTATATATAAAAATGCATAAAATAACAATAATATTAGTGCATCGTTCTCCAAAGATGTTATTTCCATATATATGACTTCTGGAAATATTTTTTAAATTTTCTTATTTTTACTGATAAGTGTCAAGTACCAGGAAAAGAATAAAAATGTAATGAATAAATGTAATTTACCTGAGGTGTTTAGTGTGTGTTTGCATTAATGTGTCAATAATTGGAACAAATTTAAAATTAGATTATGTATTATAAAGAGATTAGAATAATTTATTAACCAATTGTCAATACAAAATCACCAGAAATGATAAAATAAACAAAAGAAATTTCAATTTAGGCTTGACATACATATATTATTACAAGATTTTTCTACATTACTACTCAAACTAATGTTACATAGAAGGCTGACTTTGATGTACTGTCTTTGAATTTGAGAACAAGTAAATTAATTGAGAAATAAATAAATATATTGATCTCTGTAAGTCTAGATAAATTAGAACAAGCTCTAAATAGGCACTTTATCACCATCTCTTTAATTGATGCATTTCTACCTGCTTCTCCTGGGAAGCTTCTTTAGAAGGTTTAATTTTATTACTACACGGAAGTGTCTCTTATCTAATAAGGGTCTGCTGACATGGTCTCAGTCTATGTTTATGCTAAGCAGGTGCCAGAGAAAGGTTTGATTCCCCTGAGAAACAGGAATATACTTTTCTTAGAAAATGAGCACCAAGCAAAGTTCTATGTGGGTTCAAGAATTCACAGATGGCTTAATACCCCTTTATTGAGGGCTCTAGGTGTAAGCCTTGTGCTGCATGCTGGACATAGCAGCTGGGCTCATTAGAGTTCATCTCTTGTGCAAGCTAACGTAACACGGTGACAAGAGAATTTAAAACTATCGGTCTTGCACTCATCTGCTCTTCAGCTGCTGGTAGTGCAAGTCAGTATGAAAATGGGACAGTCATTGAATCAGAGGGAAGCAGAAAACTATTAAGAAAAAATGATACAGAAATAAAATATTATGTTTAAAGAATTTGATTATTTGATTGTCTAAAATACCCTCAGAAGAGTTCTATATATTTGGAAGGTTCGGAGTCAAAATGATTGAATTCTGGGAAGCTGAATTAAGGGATAAATACTTTACTATTCTCTTCCTCTTTCTTTATTATTTTTGATGTAGTTTTTTTCACTTATGATTAATTCTACCACTATAATTGATTTTGTAGTACTTTTTACAGTCCTTCTTGTGCAATAAAATAGAACAATTGCTTAAACAGTACTGCTATCTAAGTAGCCAATATTTTAGTTTAAATTTTGAAAAAAAGTCATGGCATTTCCTTCCATTGGTTAAGTTTTGTTCTCCTTCATGGCCCTGAGAAAAAGGCCCAATAGTCTCTTCATGCAATGTTAGTAATGATAAATATCTGTAAACAGATTAATATACTGACAGTTCTTAATAAGAGTTTACTAGATTTAAAATATGAATTCTTATTAATTTTTATATCAATTTCTGCTGTTTAGTTTTAGAGGGACAATATTACCAGAACAATAAAAATGAAAATCCAAGTTTCTATCACTACATATAAGATTATTTTGCAGCTGTACTGAGCTGAGCTGAATATTGTCATTCTATTGTATAATTTTTATAATTGCAATCAACATGTGTGTATACTTCCTTCCAAGATTTATCTTTTCTTCAGTTTTATCATTCTTTCCCAAATGTGTACATAGCTTTCAACTTTGTCAGTCTAATGGCAATATAATATCCCTCTATTTTGGGAGAGAATTGTGCACCTAGCAATTTTCTCAGAACTGATTATTTGGACTTGTTTTTAGGTTTTCAGTTATAATTTAATACAGCTATAAGCATTTTTGCACAAATAGGCTTTTCTATCACATCATTCCTATGGGGCAGGTTGAAGAAAATAGTATTACAGGTTAAAGAAGATGGTGATTTTTATTACCTATGTCATGAGTTGTCAACTTGCTCATTCAAAACATTATGCCAATTTTCTGAGTCACTAACAGTGTAGAAATTTATTTGCTCCTAACAAAACTGTCTATGATAAATTTCTGTCAATTAAAAATATTTTTCTTGGATAACAGGGGTAACATAACGTCTCCAAAATTCATGTATTTGCATTTTGTTAATTTATTAGTGAGATGGACCTTTTTTTATAGGTACTTATTTGTGTCCATAGCTCTTTATCCTACCCATCCATAGTGCCTGGTATATAGAAGGTGATAATGAGTCTTCATTAAATGAATAACTGGGCAACTAATATTTTAACATTAATTAGTGAGAATTTTGTTTTACACCTATGATATAAATCTAACCCTCACATATTTTAGAATTCAAATGTATGCTTGTATATTGATGAGTATATCTTTATTTCATACGTATATAAAACAGTTATATGTAATCAGACATGTATATTTCATCATGTTAGTGACCAAAGTTTTTTTTCTTTTTCAGCCTTAAAGTATATAGCATCTAATTATGATGACTGTATAATTGTACTAATTTTACCCTTTTGTGTTTTTAATATATAAATAGAATTGAAAAGCATATCATATTTTAATTCAATATTCTTTTTCTTAATTGTAAATATATTTCTCTATGATTCTCTTCTAAATATTTGTTTTAAATTCCATTTAAAGAACAAGCTATCACAATGATTAAAATTTAAGTACCTGTGTGATACAGAAATATATCTTATATTTTGTCTGAATTTAAGAATTCATTAAATGACCTACTTTTAATGTATAAATTTAATGTGTACAGCACGATGAGTTGGTATATATTTATATAGTGAAATGATTGCTGCAAGAAAACAATTTAACGTACTATCTTTTACTTTTATTGTTACATCATGTCTCTTTGTATGCACAAGAGCAAATAAAATCTATTTTCAGCAATTTGCAACATACAACAGTAATATCTGTCATCCTCTTGTTATATATTAGATATTAAAACTGACTTATTCTATATGTCTGCAAGTTTCACCTATATTTTACCATTCTCTCCTCTAACCTGTCACTGGTAAATATGATTCTACTCTAAGTCTATGCATTTGACTTTTCTTCTTTTTTTATTTAACATATAATTGAGATTTTATAGTATTTTTCTCAGAGACATGTGAGGGATGAATTCAGGGTTTACTCCTTACTTTCTGTGTACCCTTGGATGAATTACTTATTGTTTCTAATACTTTTGTATAAAATGGAGAGAGTAAGAGTATCTGCTTCACTGGGTTCGTATGATGATTCGGGTAGATGTCAGCAGTGTGTGTAGTACTGTGAGTGCTGGATTGAAGATGAAACTCTCTTGTTGGTTTTGCTGCTGCAGCACTTTAGAAATAACCTCAGCTGATAACGCGTTGCCCTTGTGGTGTATTTTTCAATCATTTTTATATTTTATTTACATGTTTTAACACGGTATAGACTATTTAGTATGAATATTTTTAAATCTTTTCAGTGGTAATATAATATGGACTTTCTATATTATGATTCTCATACCTGTGTAGTAAGCCATATTCAAGATGCACAATAAACATTTAAGAACTTTGTTATTGCACATTTAAATTGCCCAATTGTTCATTATTATCTACAAATCATCAGTGATATTCCTTTCATATATTTCCTCATCCATATCTCCTATTTCTTTAGAATAAATTGTTGCAAGGGGATTACTGAGTTAGGTATCTTAGCACACAATAAATTGCTTTCCCAAAAAGTTGATCTAAATTATGATACAAGCAGTAGTTTCCATCTCTTACATTCTTGCTACCTTTAAATGTCTTTTTTGAAATTTCTGTCGGCTTAACAAAAATCCACCTTGATGTTTTAATTTGAATTTGATTCCGGTGCATATCAGCATCCTTGATGCTTATTAGCCTTTTGAGTTTCCTTTTTTATGAAGCATTCCTACAAGCAACTAGTAGAGATTTGTGCTTTCTTTATTTGTTCATAATAACTCTTTAAATATAAAAAGTAGGGAGTTGGCCTTCAATTAATTTACAGATGTTTTGTCTGTAATGAACCCGAACGTACCAAATTTTTCTAGGGGTTTTTATAAAAGCAGTTTTTGATTTTAATGTTTCTTTACATCACAGTTCTTTCACTTAGGCCTTCAAATGATCATTAATTTCCCTGTGCTTAAATTTATATCGAGACAGCAATTTCATTCACATGTATTATACAGTATGAGAAACCGACTTAATTTTCCCATCAGCTAACAAGTTGTTCCATTCATTGACCGAAGATTCTTTTTTCTACACTTTTATACTTCTTACTACACTTCTGACTTTGATCAAGATACTTTTAGACTATAGTAACACAGTTTACAATTGTTTCCCCTTAATAAAAGTGTAATACATATTGAAATTTAAACAGCTGATTTGATAGTGTTAAGCAGTATGGCCTTTAGGAATGAGTACGTCATAAGACAGAGCACTCGTGGGTGAGATTGGGACCCTTACACAAGGGACAGAGGGAGTATGTTTACTTCCACTGCTCTTCTGCTGGTGAAGACGCAGTGTGCATCCTCCTCTGTCCTTCCATCTTCCACCTCATAAGAGCACAGCACTTCCTTCTTCTGTCACACCAGGAAACTACCAGAAGCCCCTCCAGGCATCTATTGCAACTCCTTGATCTTGGATTTCCCAGCCTTGAGAACTGGGAGAAAGAAATTTCCCTTCTTTGTGTGTTACACACTGTGTCATACTCTGTTATAGTAACACAAACTAAAGGAGTATGTTAATCTCAAAAGTATTGTCAAATAGAGTTAAGACCAAAGAACAAAATCGAATTACCCTAACCATACAACAATGTTGGCATACATTTTTCTAAAGATAATGCAGGTACAGACCTATTTTGTTTACAAATGCAATAGAGTATTGTGCATTTTTAACCATGCACATTTTTCAGTGGAAAAATACTTATTTGTCTTTTACTCTAGTTCGGGCACTGTGCTAAATGCTACATGCACACGGTGGGGTTGACAGAGACTGTTCCTTTTTTTTTTTTTTTTTTTAGTAAAAGTAAATGGCAAGACTACAAAACAGTTTATTACTACATTGCTGGTTATTGGGGCCATGGAAGAGAGCAAATTACGCCAAGGAAGTGTAATGGACCTTAGATTTTCTAAGTCTTAAGGGAAAGTGTTCCTGTGTTTATGTCCTGAAGGGGTTAGGTAACTCCTTTTAGACTGTATTTTCTCTAGAGCACTAGGGGAAAATAACCTCACCAAACTTCTGTCAGACCTCAGAAAGGGAGTACTGATCCATGGCTTGAGATCCTGGCAGCTAGCTGTAGTTGTCAAACTTGTGTGTGAATATTGCCCCCAAAGCCCATTTTCTGGACTATTGCAGTTAATAAACTATGGGGGTATATTTTATTTTATTTTATTTTATTTTATTTTATTTTATTTTATTTGGTGCTGGGGGTCAAACTCAGGGCCTTGCACTTGCTAGGCTAGCACTTTACCACTTGGGCTAAATCCCCAATCCCAGGTATATTTTATAGTATTTAATTTAAGATGAAAAAAATTGGCTTTTGCTCTACAAAAGATTTTAAGATTTTCTTTTAGTATTTTTACAGTTTCTAAAGCATTTAAAATACAATTTAATCTACTAAAATATCATTAATTTTCATCTCCCTGAAACCACATTTCTAATGTGCAGCATTTGTAAAAGACAGTGTTAAACACTTGTAAAAGTTCAATTTCTGTTGCTTTTTATCTTGTTCCACTATACTTGGCATCCTAAATTGTGATCATGTTTAAGGAACACCAAATACCAGCCAAGGAAACCGCACAACCAGAATAAATCAGTAAAACAAGAAATGCTTTCTAGCAATCTGGTCAGAACTCACATACTAGTGGAAAGAGCCAAATTAAGTGGTGCTGCTTTGTGTCCTCACACCCTGTCACTTATTGGTTGAGTGACTTTTTTTACTTTTCTAAATACATGCCTTTTGTGAATTAGAATACTAACCTAATACACAGCAACATCACGAATTTTACATAAGATTTGCATAAGTAGTTTGAAAAGGATCCAGCTCTTTATAACGTTGTGCTCTTCACGACTTGTAGATAACCATACTATACAGTTTTACTAATTATTGGGGAATTGGATTTGTTATCTTCAACAAATTCAATACTTACAAACCCCAATCCAAGCTTAATTTTATGTTTCATAAATAAAATCCTAACTGCCTTTTGATAAAGCTTAATTTTTACAAGAACTACTTATGGAACCGTGGCTATGCCTCAGTGAAAAGGGACTGTGAAGGCAATTGAACCCAATAGGTATTTTACCCCCACGGGTCACAATTAGAAAACACATGCACCCCCCAAAAACCCCACTATAAACTCACTATGATAATTCATGAGACTCGAGGGCCCTATTTCGATCATTGACAAAATCAACTTCAAGTTACCGCAGAGGGAGGCAAGAATGAACTCACTCAAAAAGTACTTCTTACAATGATTATTTTGAAAGAAACACTGCTTATAGTGGGCACCTGTGCCACTCAACTTTAAAGCAATTCTATGTATTTCACTGAAACATTTTCTTTAGGAGTCCCAAAGTGGAGCAATGAAAATGGTAGGAAATGGACAAAAGCTTCTGTTACATCCATATTTTCAACTTATATTAACCTGGAAAATTATTTTCTCTGTAATGGTTAATATCATTTCCTTCTGTCAAAATCCAAACCCAATAGGTGCATTGTTGTTAGTTAAAATAATCTGACTATAGAAGTAAAGATTCACATGCTTATTAAAGTCTCAAATATGTAAACCCATATAAATAACACATCAAAAATGTTCATATGTATTATGTTTCTGGCTTATAATTCTAACCCTCATACAATACCTTGAAGTATTTAAAACTTTGAAGATCTAGGAAATACGGCCAACATTACTTCTATATTAGATATTCCTGGATGTAGGGAAAATATAAACCAACCTCTGAAGAATACTTTTAGGTCTAATCGGTTTCTAATTCTGCTTAAAAAGTGAATCAGAAACATTGTTTTGAGCTATTAATATGTCAGATACTGTTGTGAGTTTTTTTTTGATGTATCATCTCTTTAATTATTGCAAACTTATCAACCAGGTACAATTAGTATTTACATTTTACAGGAAAATTAAAGTTTTAAAAAGTGAAGTCATTTCCTTGAGTTGTAAAAATACAATTCCTGTCCAGATTTTATTCAGATCTTATCTGTTGTCTCTGTGGCCTGAGGAGGGAAATAAGAAGTTGGGGTTGGGGGTTTAGCTCAGTGTTACAGTGCTTGCCTAGCAAGTGCAAAGCCCTAAATTTGATCCCCATGACTCTCCTCAAAAAAAATTAAAAAAAAAAGAGAAGTTAATAGAGTTACAATTCACTAAAGACAGAGAAGAGAACCTTACACAGTGGCTGGGAATAGTTTTCAGAACAATCATTTAACTGCTAAGAAACTGGAATTTCTTTAAGAAAAAAAAAGCAGTTATTGTTGCAAGATGTTGCACTTAAAAGAATATAAATTAGCAGTAACTGTAGATACGAAATTAAATCAACTGATATTTCAAGGCCACATTAAATCACTAGTGAAAGACATTCCTCCTGGTTGAGATCTGCAAAGCAAAGACCTGTGCGACTCTGCTGTGACGGCACCATTCAGCGTGCCGTAGTGGGAGCTGGTCACCTTGGTGTTGGATGCTGGCTGGGCTGTTTACCAGCGATGTGGCTCTGGGCAAACTGCATGCTAGGACCTCTGCATGTCGGGGAAGCTGAAGTCTCCTGTTTTCAAATACCCTCATGCCCTAGGGGAGTCTGATGCAGCACAAATACTTAGAATAGTCTTTGGAAAACTGCATGCGTTCAGTAATCTCACCTCAATCACCTGGTTCCTTTTTTCTAAATTTTATTTTTTATTTTTTAATTTTATTTTAATGGTACGTTTTAGGTGTACATAATGATAACATTCATCACAGCGAATTTTGTACCTATACATGATATATCTCGCTGCTTCCTTTTTCCCATTCCCCTCCCCTCCCTTCACCCCTCCTCTTCTCTCCTTATTTATAAAAGCTTTATTTCCTTTTTTTCCTTCTATTCCTTATTTCTCTTGTCCCTCCGTTCCTTTCCCCCTCTCCCTCCCTTGCTCCCCTTCACATTTGGACACTGTCTTCCCTTTCCCAATATAATAAATTTTAGTCTTTATTTACACTTTCTGTTTCTCATACCAGAGAAAAGATTCAGTATTTAAATATGAGTTCTTAAATTCTGAGTCTAACAATCCAAGATTTATCTTGGAGGTTTGCTGAAGTGTCATATCTAATAAAAAATATTTAATAACAGTAAGGAGAGACTTTTGGTAGACTTTCTTTTATTATATATACTTCGGTGGAAGCCAACAGTAAAAAATAAATTGCTAAAGTCTGTTTCTTTCTATACTAAAAGACTCGGGTGCTTTGAAATTTAATTTTACTGTAGTCTTTAAAAATACTCAAGTGGCTTAAAATGAAAATATATTAGATAAAATAAATCTCAAAATTCTAAAGGAAAATGGATAAAGATGAGGGATTTTGACTCATATCAGGTTGGCAATAAATGTGGCTGTGAGCTTACCTGAGTTAGTGCAAGGTGGCAAAGATTAAAAACACACCATTCATGTAGGAAATGCACAACGAATCCTACCAGTTAATTCTAGAAGAAATTTCTCCTTTCTCCTCATCAGAAAACTGGATAAAGTAATGAATGTTCTAATGCTGTACAGTAAACACAAACTTGGTGACATGTTGTATAACACTATTTCTTATAATCTCGAACAAACAGGCACAAATGGTAATGTTCTTAAATATAATCCCAAGGGAACAATCTAAAGAAGACAATTATGTAATTGAGATTCATGATTCTCTAGTTTATAATGTAATTAGGATGCTTTTTTGAAAACCTGAAGTAATGGGCGAACTTTTAACATATGGTCTTATTTAGGGACAAGGTTATTACAGATACAGTTCATTAAGATGAGGCCGTACAGGAGCAGTGTAGTCATCTAATCCAATATGAACCATGTCCTTTAAAAAGGCGGGTATTTGGACATAGATTCGTACACAGGGAAAATACCAAGTGGACACAAAATAGGGCATGTAAAAGCCAGTGAAAGACACCTGCAACAGATCCTTCCGTCAGAGCTTTTAGGAGTTAATTCCGCCAGCATTTTGATTATAGACTTCTGACTCCCCCGAACAGTGACACAATACATTTCTGTGATTAAACTACCCACTTGGTGGTACTTTGTTATAGCAGTACCAACGACTAGTACCTTACTCTTCATCTTTCAAAGTATTCATACTTTAGGTAAGTCATTTTTTAATCCATCCTCTCAATCTCTTATTTTTATTTTAGTTCATTTTTAACTTTTATTTAATGCAGTTATGGCACAATTGATTATATATAGCCTATTTTTTCTATTTTCCCCCCACTGTTCATTTCTTTATTTTTCCATTCTTATCATCTTTTAATATTTTATTTCAAAACACTTTAATATTCCATCAATTTATCTTTTGGCCTTTGAATTATATGTTTCTATTACTTAATGGTGCTTTATGTGTGTATTTCTAATTATCTACAATCAGCATAGAGTTAATTTTGGAGGACTTCACATACAAGATAGAAACTTTGCAAACATAGTGACCCCTTTACATCTCCTGACTTTTATGTCAGCTGTAAAACGTGTCACCACTACATCGGTGGATAAACCTACCAGAAAAATATCACCAAGTTTGCTTAGTCAGGCATTTTTTAAAATAGAAAGAGTAGGAAGTATCTTTATATTAATCCAGATATTTAACGTCTCTGTTGTTCTTTTTCGGCTGGAGAAGAACAGATCTCCTGCTATCACTGTCCTGTCTCTCCACCTGACTGAATTCCTTCAGTATTCCATTTAGAACACATTCATGACCACGACTTTATTTTGATTTGCTTTTACCGGAGAATGTCTTGATTTTGACTTTGTGCCTCAATAATATCTTCCTTTAGAATTAACAGAAAATTTTCTCAAAACATTAAAGACATGCCTCATTAGCCTCTTGCCTCTAGACTATTTCTCTGTTAAGAAAGTTGTCTTTTAGAGATGCTTTCAATAGATCTGCATTTTAGATTTTCAGTAATCTCATGTACCTTCACATTACTTTCTTTACATTTTTTTGTTAGGGATTTTCAGAAATTCGCGAGCTGTAAATTATGATTTCCATCATATTTGGGGATTTATTTTAACTATTACAGCTTTAAACACTTGTTTTGGTCCCGTATCTTCCTCCTCTCCCATTATTCACGTGTTAAAATTGTGATGGTTTCTCCCAGGTTTCTGGGAGTCCCTTAACTTCAATTTTCCGATACTCTTGATGACAGGGAAGATAGTAACTGAGAGCAGGTATGATAGGGGTTTCTCTGGTAGATAATATTCTGTTACTTCATGTGGATGCACATTATACAGATCAGGAGATTTCAAAACAAAATTTCTTAGTTGGGTGAAATGACACACAGTACATGCCAATAGGTAAATTGTGCAATTTAATATTCACATATTCACGTTATTAAGTCAATTGTTCTATGTTGATAGAACAATCAATCAATTTAGTGAACATACTCTTCTCTCCTACTTTTTCCTTCCAATCTCTTCATGAGCCTCAGTGGAACTGTTGGTCAGGGTACTCGAGATAGTGGGCTCAGGCTTTGCTAGTAAGTCAGCACACGGTATGAATCCCGCACATGCACAGTGAAATGTAAATGAGTAGTCTGTGTGATGTAACTTTTTCTTGCCAGGTGTGTGTGATATCATATATAATGAAATGGGATTTTTTAGTGTTGTTCACAACGCCACTGAGACAGTAAAGACACGTCAGACATTCGCATGGTTCCTTGTCTTTTCTTTGATCTGCCCGAATCTTCAGTGACCCTTCCTAGCTGGGACCAGTGGTAGAACAGGGACCAAAGAAGTTAATTTGTGTTTCCAGAGCTTTATATAGAGGTGATTTTTCTAATTTACCACGTTCAGTATATATTATCCTTTGTCTAAATTATCACATTCAGTGTAATTATTGTAAGATTCAGCCTTGTTTCTTGTACCATTAGTTCACTGTTTTTATCATTAAAGTGGTAAGTTGTACAATACTACTTTGTATACTAGTATATTTAGATTATATTCATATAATAGTATACATGGACGTAGGAAAATCACTTATACTTGCATATGCTGATGGATCTTTGAATAATTTCCAGTTTCAGATTTTTTTTAAAAGGCTGGTATAAACATTTCCATAGGTACCCTTGGGTGAACAGATGGATGTTTTCTTTTGGTAATTCATATTTTGAAAATTTTACATGCAGTGCATTCATTATTCATTGCAGAAACGTTACATTTAAAGGGCTATTTAAAAATAAAATGCTTCAAGAGAGCACAGACCCATTAGAAACATTACTTCACAAATTTACATAATTAGAAAGAAAATAAAAATAGAAGTATCTGAGTATAAAAGTAGAGGTTGTTATGGTTCAATGGAAATGGTCAATGAAAAAATAAAAATTACACACTTGGTTTTAAAATTATAACAAAATTACTTTTCTGGTAAAGAATATTCTACAACTTTTAGCCCACAGAAAAATAAGTACAAAAACTCATGAATGAGAAGCCACTACCAGGTACTCTGCTAGATAAGTCCAATTGAGTCTAGCCTTCTCCTCATCTCTGCCAAGATGTTTCACCCATGTGTAAAGCCATCATGGATCCTCCAGACCTGTCCAGAAGCCAGCAGAATAACGTGTAATGAAACGTTCTCTCTACTGGTCCTGCCCAAATTCTTAACTCACAGTTTGAGACAGACTAACACTTCTAGGACTATAAAACATTCATTTTGGAGTCTCTTGCTGCAGAAGGTAAATAGAATGAAAGGCTGGGACTGGATCTGTATAAAAGAAGAGGGAAATAAAGAAGAATAGAAAGAAAATAGAGCCCTGGTTTTCAACAGCGGCAGGACACTGAAATCACTTGAATTATTCTGTTGTTGTTGGTTGAACAGATTTCACCCTTGCTTGTCTACTTTAATTGGTAAAGCCTACAGCTTGGGCATTTGGAGTTTTAAAAGCTTTTCAGGTGATTCTACTAATCAATCTAGGCTTAATACCACCAGTATAGATTATATTATTTCCTCATTTGTGACCAGAAATTAAAAAGTGCATTTTATTGCTTCATTTTGATAATCAGAGAATATAGATTCAAAATGTGTTGGAAAAACTTAAAAACCTCTCTGTAAAAATGAAAATCCCTAGAAAAATATATGACTGTTGTAGAAAAATGAAGAGAAAAGCATTAATGTATATCTGACGTAAAATATATCAGTTAAAACATTCTTTTATAATATTCCTGTTAATTGGCAAAGACTCTCATTATAAATGATAGAAAGCAAAACATATCATATAAAAAAGAACTACATATTTTTTCCTAAAGAAAGATAAAAAGAAAAAAATCATTACTGATTTTAAACAATCTAAGAGATACCTAAACAGCAAAATAGTTGTATTTAGCAGTAAATAACAGTTTAAAAAACCATGAAATATTGCTCTCCAAACGAAAAAGAAACAGAGCTTTGAATACATATCTTTAATTTTGTCCTCATTAGACAAAACTAAATAATGAAAAATTTGAATATTTGAGAAAATAAATTATTAGAAAAATCTTTATACTTAAATGAATTTGGTAAGTTGCTCTTGTAATTCTTAAGCTAGATACAATGATTCATCTCTTGAACTTTTCTCTGCATCCTTTCGACCAGCAGAATCAAAGAATCCTGCTACCCAGTCGTCTCTCAGGTGTATCTGCTGCTCCTCACTCTTCAGTCCTGAGAGGCCTTGTGCCCCACTACAGTCATCTCTTGTCAACAGCTTCTTGATTTCGCCTTCTCTCTAAACCTTCACTGGTTTGTCTATGTCCCAGTTCTCCACTGTGAAGTCAAAATGACACACAAGGGGAACAAGTTCTGTGTAATCATCTCACTGCTATTTTTCTGTGAGTCATTAAAAAGCTAAAACTACACTTATACATGACACTTTCATCTATGTATTTTTCTTAAAGTGGAAGAAAAAAGTCTACGTGGATTTTCATCAAATTTAAAAAAAAGAAAAACTTGATTCTCTAACTTGAAAAATACCTCCATTTTTGATATACAAAGCTCACTCCTGGGAAGTACCTGAGGATACATTACAGAAATAATCTTTTTCCACAGCAGCTCGGAGCATTGTTTTATTACTGAACGGATGCTGCTTGTTGGTCTGTGGATGCCTGACTCTAGGATATGAAGCTGCTGGTGTATGGCTCTGCTCAGCAGTGT
Organism: Hystrix cristata; assembly: GCA_004026905.1. NCBI lineage: Eukaryota > Metazoa > Chordata > Mammalia > Rodentia > Hystricidae > Hystrix > Hystrix cristata. The sequence continues at coordinate 23,885 of PVJO010006518.1, forward strand.
CACGTGTCTGTGAATAGGACTTAAAAGATTTGAAAGAAGCTAAATGTGTCTTCTACCAAAAAGATGCATAAACCTTGACGTTCAAGTTTTAGAGTTTATTTATATCTTCATGCAAGAAGCATACAGAATGCATTATATGTTCCGGAAACTATGCTGTAGTGAACAACACAGATTTATTCTTGCCTCCATAGGAATGCAGTCTATGATGAGAAGTTAATAATAAAGAAATAATTCTACATACAAACTATTAAATTACAACAGATAGAAAGTTTGCTTTTCTATTTAATCGTAGTTCCCAATTATACTCTCTGCCAATGTAAGTGCCCCATAGGAAACTTTCACATGACTGCTACTTAATTACAGGAGCAAATAATACTTGCTACCAAATTAATTATCTGAGCAAATAATACTTGATACAAATGTATTCAGCAAATCCTCTTTCACAAATTCATTAATACTTAGCTGATGTCAAAAGATTCTGGGCTTCCACAGAAAGAAGACATAATGGTCACTTTCTCAGCCTTATTATAACTCTTTTATCTGTACACTCAATCCTGCAGTGATGTGGCTCAAGCCATTACAATAAATAGGATGCTAAGTGTTCCGTTATGAGTATAGTGAACCTCATTCCTACTCTTTCCAAAAGAAATTGCACAGAAGGATATGAAGCCGCTAGTGTATGGCTCTGCTCAGCAGCATCACATGCCTGTAAACAGGACTTAAAAGATTTGAAAGAAACTAAATATACCTTCTATCAAAAAGATGCATAAACCTTGACATTTGAGTTTTAGAGTTTAAAACTAGATTAACATTCACAAACTATCTTTTCTTGCTATTTTATGAAGCGCATACTGAAGAAGTGAAATAGCTTGCCCAAGTTCACTCGACTATTCTGCATCCATGTCTCTTGGTCACGTTACATCAAAATGAAAATCAGGTATCATCACTGTAGGGGACAAGAGTCTAACAAACAGATAACTACTCGGAAAACTCTCTAAACTGATCTTAACTTGTTAATCCGCTCATTCACTCAGGAATTATTTACTGAGTATTTACCAAGCAAGGTTCTATGAAGGCTTTAAACTGAAGGAGACCCATTCTGTATCTTTAAACATATTACAGTGTATCTGAAAGGATAAAATCAATCAAACATCTCAATAACGTGCAATTGAGTAATAAACAGAGTTTGTCAACTCTGGAAATTTGAGTTCTTTTTTATTCAGTGTGAGTATAAATTAGATAAAATATGTAAAAGTTCCTGAGTCAGCAATTGTAAAACATTTTAAGTTATTCACTGCCATATACTCATTAGAAGATCAAACAACTAAGTTTTGATGAAAGCTGATACATCAAAGAAAGAGAAACCTGAATATTTTCAGTGAAATGCAGAGTGCGGCTTGTTTACCAGATAATCAAGCAGGGTGACATATAAATCTAAGTGACTTGGTTTCTTTCCCTGCCTTTCGGGCAGCAGTTTCTCTGCAAGCTAAAGTCTCCAAGCCCCCATCTTTATCGTGTGCCGATGCAGCTGATGGACAAGGCCTGAGCTCCCACAGCAGCGCGCTCCTGGCTGTTTGCTTCTAGAAATAAATGTGGCTTAACTGGACTTTATTTATTGATTAGCTGGAGTGGGTGCAGACTGCCAGTGAGGTCTGTGGAAGGAAGTGAGTTCACCTGCCTGAGGAAAGAAACATTTAAAACCACTCCTTTAGTTGTGTTGGTTCTGAAATAAATTTTCCAATGCCAGAAATCTTCTGGGATGCCCCTTTGATTTTCATCTAAACAAGACTATAAGGTTGTGACAAGAAGAGAGAAAATAATACTTGATACCAAACAAATTTGTTCAGTAAACACTTTCACAAGTCTGGAGGCAGGGCAGATGCTGTTGCAGACGCTAAATCCCCTGACATGTGCATAGTCTTACAGAGGTGCCAGCCTCCACTGATTATACAAAATTATCCCCTCTTTAATGCAGGATTCTCACATAGGAACTTCACATTGTATTATTCTTTGCTGTAGGGATACTGTCAGCTGCAGGGCATGACTGTTGCAGAGACTGCAGTGAGCCACTTACCCACGGACACTTTCAAAACTATAAGACAAAAGCGAGCAACGATCATGCTTGTTCAGTTGTAGAGTTATGGATCAGTGCAAGAAAAGAACTATCCAAAGAAAGAAAACCTTACAGCTAACTCTGCATTTCAAATGCTTCTGAGACAAAATAATAGTCATCATCATAGTGTTAATATCTACCTCTCATTACAGCCTATTTGGACTAGTGTAGTGAGATAGGTTGAAGAGAGACTGAAAAATATGCCCAGAGATAGTAGATGACACATAGTGTTTAGTAGGTATGAACAGAAAGGAATAAGATTGAATTTACTGACCACAAAGGGTCTAGTGGCAAATTTTTCCAAAGAGTCCAGTGATAGTGGACCAGGTAGAAATCCACTAGGTGGTCCAGAAGTGATGAGCGAATAATCCGCTGTGTGCAGTGGTGGCCGACCGGGCTACAGTGTTCCTCAGCATTGTGTTCTGCACCATTTTTTGCAGGGAAGGGACATCACGAATGGGGCTGTATAAGCATTGCTCCATTGCATGACCAGCATTTCAAGGGACAGTGGATTTGGCGCACTGGTAGGAGCACATTACATAACATTTATCAAGGTGGCCCAGTCCCTGTCAATTTAGGGTGTTGCCTTGACTTGGCATGGGAACACAAAAGTGGTGTCTCAGGGCCATGACGCTAAATGCCCTAGTTTTACAAAGGGATTACACACTATGCTATATGGAGAGTTTAATGGCGGAAAGCTGCATATCAATTATTTCTCATTCATTTTCGACTCTGTGTGGTTGGGAGGACTTTTCCCATTTCGAATATGAGAAAATGCGCTCAAGAAGTTAAATCATTTGCCTTCAGCTAACATATGGTAGATATTAAATGTAAACATAACTCATCTCACTCCAAAGCTATTACTTCTTTACCATATTACTCCTATCTTGATACACACCAAATTCAGAGCGTTATTTCCTCTGAGCAAGAAAGGATAGTAGAAGTTTTAACTACAATCTTTCCATACCATATTATTTCTTAAAATATAGATATAAAGTAAATATAACACAAAGCTAATATTGAGAATAAATATTTGTTATGCTGTTTTCTGTAGTTTTCCATGGTCTTGAGATACTTTATCTAAAAAAAAAAGTTTTCTCAATAATAAAGGTCAAAAAATGCATTTACTTCTTCACTAATGGAGTTAAGTGAGGAAATCAAAACATTTCTCATACAAAATGTAAGGTGCATCTGATAAGAAATCAAACCCTTTCTGGCCTTTACGTACTTATAGAGATTAGTGGTAGTAATGATTAATATAAATCTTCTTCTCAAAGGATGAAGATTTTCTTTGATAACAAATTATTCCACTTTAGGTAGCTCTCATTTTCCCCAACAGTAAAGAACCATAAGAAACACAGAGACAAAACCATACAAAATTACGTGAATAATCAGTGGGAAAAATTATAATTGTTCACTTTTGTTTACAATTTTGTCAAATATTTACACACCCTAACTCTTGGTTATAAATATATATATATTTTTTTAAATAAAGTGTTTAAATATTTAATATCATTTATATTTTGATCATTTATATTTTGTCAGTGTCACTTCCTTGGGATATCTCTCTTTTGATATGATACTATTCTCCATTTTTGCTATGAATCATCTTTATTCCTATTACACTGTCCATAGAAACTCTTTAGAATGGCAGCAGAGTAAGTAAACATTCCCACAGGCAATTCTTTCTTCTGTAGCTTCGCTTGTTTTCTATTTGAATTTCACTTCCAGCAAAAGCTCTAGTGTACATCATGCATATCAATCAATTTATAAGGCAAGGTGGAATGGCATACATTTCTCATTGTGTAGATGAAGAAATTGATTTACAGAGAGACAGCAATCTTGAGTAGGCAAAAACAGCCTCATGTCTTGGCTTCAACTGTTACTGCAGTGGAACACCTACCTGGAAGGCAATGGGAATGACCCAATCCTACTACAAACAACACAGGAATATACCGTCTTTCAATAATTGAGCACAACTTTTAGTTAATCTATTTTTGTTATCACCATCTGTTGGAAATTTTAAGCAATGTTAGTGACAAGATATTCCTCTTGCTGGAGCAGAACATTTGTCCTGTCTCTATGTCTCATATACCACTGCTCTATTTTATAAGAAATGATATTCACCAGAGGGGTTAATAACAGTACAAGATATAGGTTTCATGGCACATGCTTGTAATTTCAGCCACAAATGGCCAATATGTACATGAGAAGGTTTTCAGCATCTTTGACTTACATTAGAGAAACGTAAATCAAAACAACCCTGAGATTCCATCTTATCTAGAAAGAATGGCTATCATCTCAAACTAAAAAAACAACAAGCTGGGGTTGGGGATTTTGGTCAAGTGGTAAAGCACTTGCCTAGCAAGAGCAAGACCTTGAATTCCATCCCCAGCTCTTCTCCCCCCCAAAAAAAACAAGACGTAGTGAAAAAGTTGTGGGGAAAAAGGAACCTTTCTGCATTGTTGGTGAGTGCATAAACTAGTCCAACTACTACGAAAATAAGTATGGAGATTCCTCAAAAAACTAACATTAGAAATGGAAAATCCAACTAATCTACAAAAAACACACACAATGTAACTAGGAGTAACAACTCAGGTCATAAGTTGAATAACCAGAAATAAAGTATATAATACTTGGAAATCAAGAGATAAATATAATCCATATTTACATAAAATATAATTTCTATGAAAAATGTCAAAATAAAACAGTAAAATAGTACATTTAGCAATATTTCTGGTAAAAGTTCTACCTTCAAATAATGATAGGGGGCTGGGGATTTAGCTCAGTGATTAGAGTGCTTGCCTTGCAAGCACAAAGGCCTGAGTTTGATCCCCGACACCACAAAAAAAAAAAAAAAAGATAATATTCTTACAATTCAGTTACAACCAATTTGAAAATGTAAAAATAATGATGATAATGATTCTTAGCTACCAAATAACACAACTATGAGATACCTAAGGATAAATCTAATCAAATATTAAGATGATATTTAATACCATTAAAAAAAAATCCCTGAAAAGGGAAATACATACTATGTTCATGGAAAGACAATTTAGTATAAGAAAAATGTAAATTATCCAAATTAATATGTTAAACTAATACTATCATAACAAATGTGTAAAAAAGTATTTGCACTGTTTAGTATAGCTTATGTAATAAGTCTATGAAGAAATTTGAAATAAAATGCAATTTAAAAAGAGTACAAAATTGAAAATAACTTTCACATGGATTTATATACTTATTTGAACATGTAAATTTAATTTCATACTTAAAATTTTACTACAAAAATATAAGGAAATATTTTATGACCTTAAAATGGAAATCATTTCTTAAAGAACTCATGAAAAACACGTTGTGGAAAGGAAAATATGAATACGTCTCGTGTATTTAAATTGATTTGAGAAAAATAAAACATTACTTATCAAAATTGAGTCATAAAATATATTTGCAAAGAAAATTATATATACAGATCTTTAAATTCTGCTACAAATCATTATGGAAATTCACAAGAACAACAAAAAACAATTTAGAGATGAAGAAACATAGCCAATAAATGTATAAAATTATTACAATTGCCCTGGTAGCTAGTAAATGCAAATTAAACAATGTGAGATTTATTTTTGTTTTACTGTTCAGTATGGTAACAAAATTTAGATGTGTGAATAATTCAAGTAAATATATAAGTAATTAGGAAATCATAAACTTTTCTGGGGGCATTATAAATTAATGTAACCTCTTCGAAGGTTAGTCAGGAAAAGGTAAAAAAGAAGGCTATATTCTCAGACTAGCCTCTACATCTCGGATGGATAGAGTAACCCAACAAATACACATTTCATGCAAATATAAACAGGCATGTTCATGAAGTTAATAGTTAAAAAAAGGAAAAAAAATTAAATGCTTCATAAAAAGAGAATAAATAAATATAAGGTGCATAGTCACACATGAAAAGCAGTAGAGCTATGTATATCATTATAGATAATATCTATAAATATTCTTTAAAATAAAATGATATTAGATTTTTAAAGTTTGCAAGTGTTCTTTCAAAATAAATTAGTCAAATACAAATGTGGTACATTTTCTATTTTAATTAATACATATATGTCGATATTGTATCTTGCCATAAACATTGCATCTTTTTCTTTACAATGATGCAATTAATTTATCCTACTTAATTTCTGTGGGAAAACAGGAATAGAATCATTGAGGGTATATCAAGTGTTTCACTGTAATCTGTAGTATGCTGTGTTTTAGGAAACAAATCTGAGGTTAATGTGGTAACTGTTAATATTTTTTTAAATAAATGAATCCTACAAATTTGGCTCTTTGGCATATTACTCTCTCTTCTGTGTTTTATATAATTTATAATAAACTCTATTTTAAAAGAAAAAATAGTAATTTAAATCTCCACCATGAACACATATTTCTATAAAATATGAGTCCACCATGTGCATCATCCCTTTCTTCTGCCCACAAAAGTCCATTATGCATAGGAAGTGTAAGACCAGTGCTGAAAAGCAAAATTTCCTTTTTTTAAATAGGCAATTAAATTTAGCACCTGGCTGTCTGTTAATCAAAGCATTGAGCTCACTTGTTCTCTTGACAGATCTTTCTTCTACTCCACACATCCCATTTCACATGGCAGGGAATCAAGCTTACCAAAATCCTCTACTAATTTCCAGAGTGTAACAGGACTACTTTATCAAAATCCCACACAGCTAGTTGCCTTTTTAAATTTACTATCTAAAAACATAACTTTTCATTCCTGTTTTAATGAAACAATGCCTAAAAATCACTTCAATATGAAACTTGTGATAAACAAATTACCTTTTAAAACATGCGTTACAGTGCTCAGTAAACAATTTTATTATTGTTTATACTCCAATCCAAAACCTTCAACATTTCAAAACAAAATTTTAATTTAGATTCATAAAATTAGTCTAGAAGTACTGGTGTGATTCTGGTTTTCCTTCTTCTCTGTCATTCTATTCTTACTATCACAAAGTCTAAGAGTGAGGATTTTCATCAACACATATCAGAAATACTATCAATCTCAAGCTGGAATGAATGGTAAAGAATATGTCAATAAGGACATCATTTCAAAGACGCGCTAACTCCCAGAGAAAGTCGGTCACTCAAACACATGGTACCAAATCAGAGCAGAACTAGGGGCAGAACCCATAAAATCTGCTCCCACAGTCACTCATTTCATGGCTCCTCATACTCTCACATCCTTTGCATACTTAACATCATCACCTTAAGCAAAAAAAAAAAAAAAAAGCATTTGCCTCAGTTTTAAACTTCCAGATCAATTGCCTAAATTCTGACCCTCACCATTTTTTTAGTTACTCCCTTATTAGAGAATAGGTTGTTCTGTTAAATACTCTGTTTATTTTATCCTCTGTAATCTTGCCCCAAATCTTTCCCTCTATTCTCTTTCTTCCTCCATTTTGTACCCTTAGAAAAGATAATGTCACATGTACTTTCTTCTAAATTCTAGAAGCTCTACCAGTCTTTTTAGGTGCTGTATTAGTCATTATAGACATATTAATTTCTAAGTACTTTACAAAATTTTCTCAGACTATACTCATCCTTAGTCATCTATCTCTGAATCACCTACTTAAGAGCTGCACAAATTAGCAAGTTAATTATTTACTGATTATCCCCAACTATTCTTCCCTAACTAGTTTCTAAATTTTAAAATACATCTTATGATTGCTTTTTAATTGCTATGGCATCTAAAACAGTGATGATCCTTAGCAAGTTGTAAAAACTACTTGTAATTAATTGATTAAACTTAATTCACAAATCCAAATTAGAGTTGATTACTAGTAAATGGACAGTGGATATGTAAATGATTTGCGTTACCTGTCTACAACGTACCAGGACAGAAGAATCAATTTGCTTGTCCCTTGAAGCCCCTTGGAAGGGGCAGGACTCATGACCCCACATTTTTACTAAACGTCAAAAAATACACAGATGGGGTCAATGCTAAGCAATCTAACAATCTATTGGCTGACTCTATGGATTTTTAATTTTTTTGCATTTGAGATGCTTTTAATTCGAAATAAAAGAAAGAGAAGATATTTTAGCATGCTGCTTTCTGTATAAAAGTCCGTGTGGCACTGGCGACAGTTTGTACTAAGAAAAATCAAAGCCGTATTCAAGTTGCAGATATGGGAAAAATGACACAAAGACTGATCAGAGATGCAGATTTTCAGAAAGGAGCAAAGAAAGTGGGAAGATAAAGAATTAAGAGTAGAAGGAAGCTGTTATTTTCTAAAAATAAAGGAAATCATGGTGTGTGTGTGTGTGTGTGTGTGTGTGTGCGTGCGTGTATGCTAGACGAAAAGAGATTCTAGCTCTACACCTTCTCATGTTTGTGTAATAACTAAAAATTTTTCCCATCCTTATTTGAGCATTTTTTAGTGGATATTTTGTCCCTCGCCCCCCAAATTCTCTAATCTACATTACTCTCTGTGAAATGAAAACTAAGTCTGAGGCCTAAGATTACCTTTGTCGGTTTTCTAGCTAAATCTGATATTCAGCTAGTATATCATACCTTTAGTCCAATAACCCTCCATATTTCAGAAATCGACATTTTTGTATCTAGGGCATTACTCCATCCATCTCTTTATTTTCTTCTGTAGTTAATGAAGAAAGTAAATAGGGAAAAAAAAAAGAAAAATTGCTATGTAGCTTGTTATAGTTTTAAATCTTTTGGGAAAATATTTGACGGTAGCCCAAAATACTTAAATATCGTTATTTAAATAATTTTATTATAATCGGGGTTGATGGATCTCTTTGAATCAATGCACAACTGAAGCCTCTTTGTCAAAGCATCCTGATCAACAGGTTTAACTGCCTTGAAATTGTGCATTTAGAAGCAGCATCTGCTTCATGAGGTATTAGTCAACACTGACGTTTTTTAATAAATACTGTGCGATTATGTAATTAATGATACCAGTTTCTAGAGTGACGTTAACATACGTTTGTCCCAAATGATGTGCCTATCTGTATAACTTGGAAAGAAACAAAGAAAATGCCACATGTTCACATGGAAGAGAGAAATGTGGATCAGTGAATGAAAGGGTCTGTATGGGACACTGACTGGCGACAAAACAAATAGGAGTGTGTGTGTGTGTGTGTGTGTGTGTGTGTGTGTGTGTGTGTGAGAGATACAGATGTACCTAATACATCTACATATATATGCATGGGTATGTATACATTTGTGATGTGGGAATACACACACACACACACACACACGCACACACGCACACACTGGCTTTTATAACCCCTACTCCTATTTAAAAAATGTCAGACTCTTCCAAAGGTAGTGATAAAGCATAAAAGTAATGATTTATGGAAATATCATAGTGAAACCTATAGGAAAATGTGTCAATAATTATAATAAAAATAATAAAGATGCATATCTTTATATGCAATATGCAATTATAATGATAAAGATGATGAGAATGATGATGACAGTGATGAAAGAAAAGAATATTTCCTTTGGTTGGGGCAGAAACAAATTCTCCTCACATATACCTAATTTAGTAGGCAGTAAAGATGAATTCTCCATGAGATAAATCTTGAACAAAGTTGATTTCAAGACAAAAATTTTCTTTATAGTAGTAAGAAGAAAGAAAACTAGTTAGATTATTTTCACTGCCATCCGAGAGTCGGGAATAGAGGAACTGAATGTCTCACTAATAATTCAATTTCTTCAAACAAAACATTGAATAAGATTATATCTTTTGAGACTGGCTATATGTCCTTAGTTTTTGAAATTATATATTAAACAGATTTTCTTAATTTTAACACAGTAGTCTCCTTCTGTTCCAAAATCCCATCCAGAATTTCATACTACACTTATTTATCATGTTTTCTTTGGCTCTTCTTGGCTATAGCAATTTCTTACACTTCATTTTTTTTTTTGCTGTCCTTGATAGTTTCCAGCTCATGTGCTGTGTGAGGGGACCCTCTACTGGAATTTACCTGACCTTTTTTCTCACGATTAGACTGGGCTCATCTTTCTTCAGAGAAAAGCAAGAAAGGTGAAGCGCCATTTAAAACACATTATGTCAAGTGTACACTCAGTCAACATAATTTATAATTTTGATATTGATCTTCATCATCTGGCTGAAGTAGTCTTGGTCAGGTTTCCCTAATGTAAATTTACTGCTTTTTGCCACTCTCCATTCTGTCCTTTATGGGAAAAAGTCACGATGATGTAGGAAAGTACACTCCATCTGCTTGAGGTTGACATAAATTATTTGGCCCACTCTTTTTGGAAGCCTGCTTTCTCTCTCTTTCTTCTCCTCTTTCTTTCTTCTTTCTTTCCTCCTTATGAGTATAAACCTATAAATGCTTATTTTGTACTTTATTTATTTTGTTGCTCGAAGTGCTCTAGCTTGGTCCCTGAATGCTCTTGATTTGGCTCTTGTAACACTCTGATATAACCCATCATCACTGAAGATTTTCCTCGGCACTTTCTTACTTTCTTCCACATCTCTCTCCCTCTTTTTTTTAGTGCTTGGGATAGAGCCCAGGGTCTCATACATACTAGGCAAGTGTTCTACAACTGAGCTTTGTCTTTAGTCTTCATCCATGTTTTTAATGACTTGGTAGCACATTTATTTTTGTTGTGGAATAATATTCCATTGTACCGCTATCCCATAGTTTGTTTATTCATTCTTTTATTGTAGGGCATATTGTTGCTTTTACTTCATGGTGATGATGGTTAAAATTATTAACGTTTATATGCATTTTAAAATTTTCGAATCAATTGAATGATATATAAGAACATGATTATTAGAGCATATTACTTTTTAATTTATTCTAATATATATGAACATATAGATCATAAAAGGATGATATAAAATTTTTTAAAGTAAAAAACTATGTAAACTCAAAAGTAGAAATACACATCTATTTTCAGACCATATCTATAATTCACATGCTAAACTTATGATTGTCATTTTTGCTTGTGCTTTTCATATAAGGTTGAGATTGTAAGGTATTCTCCTGCAACTTCATCTTTTATTTTGTTTTTTGTTTTGTTTGCTATAGGCATCTCTCTCTATGTTAATTTGGATAGCTCCACTCATTTTTTCCAAAGACTGGAAAGTTTGTATTCAATTAATAGCAGAACCAGGAATTGCTAATTTTCTCTCACAATGAATGGTTCTTAGGTTTGATCCTTTGTATTTTCTATTTTTAAAAGTTCTGCTATTTTAGACATATAGTTCTTTGCTTTTAGATGTCTATTTCTATAGGTTTAATTATTCAAATTAGATTTTCTGAATATTAAAGTACACATTTCTGAAGTTTGCGTATGGTGTTCTGTTAACTTGAAAAATAACTTTATATAAGTATAAGGAGCTATAATGGTTAAACTCTGTAATATATTAAAGAACATCCTAATCTGGAGTGGCTAAGGGCAAAAAAAATAAATTTTTACCTATTATGATAAGATTTATACATGGATATGTTTAATAAAGTATTTATCATTTAAAATTGCATTCTATACTTATTTAGCTCTTTTTAAAATTGAGCTTTAAAAGAAAATCATCTTAAAACTGTTCTGTGCTCGAGTTTCACTACAACTCAACATGTTGAAGCCCTAACGCACAGAATCCCAGGATGTGACTGTACTGTGAGATGAGATACATACAGAGGTAAGTTTAAACGAGGCCATTGGGGTGGGCCCTAGGTCACTTTTAATGCTCTCCTTGTAACAGGGCCCATGTGGATGTAGAAAGGGACCCAGGCCTACACAGAGTGAAAGACCACGTGAGGGCCCAGCTCGGAGGTCAGCCGCGAAGACAGGTCTCTGGCGGAATTTACTGACACCTCAATATTGGGTTTCCAGTCTCAGAACTGTAATAAAATCAACTTCTGTATTTTAAGCCTCACACTCTGGGATATATAGCAAATTAACATAAAATCTGAAATCCTGAAAGCACAGTGGGAGCAACTTCCATAATCGCAGGCCTTAAAGCAGAAAAAGCTTCTCAAATTCCCAGGATAGCAAATTCTTTAAAGAAGAGCTGAGTTTTGTTAAGCAGCCAGTTTTTGCCGATTAATAAGTCAGTGAATTTTGAGGAAATAAGATCTATACACCTCTGAAGAATTAACTCTAAAATTGTAGCTTCCAAGAGTAGAAGAGAATGGTGTGTGATGTGAAATTCAGTGTTTTAGTGAACCCTGAGGTCCGAATAGCTCAGTCTTGGTTCCCATCTATCTTCTCCCTTGTCCTCCTTTTACAACGGACCTATTTCTAAGTAGCTTAAAATGGCCGCTCATGTCCATCACCCGCCTCCATTTCATTCCCTAGTCATTGATACTGAGGTTGGTCATACGACATACAGTACTTTTATCCAATAGAATAATGACAAATATATACCCAATCACAGCAGATGGTTTAGGAAGTATCCCATCTTTTGCCATTCTTTTTTGCCTTTTTCCTTGTGTCACTGAAACTTCTTGTCTCAGATGGAGGATGCTCTTTTAGAGCGGGGCTGGGAATGTGGTATAGACACAGCCTTAACCTGCTAAGAAATAAATGCATCAGTAAGTCATCAAGATTTGGGGATTGTTTCTCACTGTAACAAAGTTGATCAAGAAAATGAAAAAAAGTGCTTTGAAATTATAGAACATAAAATATTTATCAGTAATATTTAACGAGTACTAAAACTGTACAAACCACTTACTAAGAAAGAAGATAAAAGCAAAGGATGACTAGGTTATATCAGTATCCTTCAGGCTACTCAAAATATAAATCAGAAAAGTAAATACCTTAATAGAATTCAAATCTGAATTAAATCTAATAGTAACTAAAATTTATCAGGAGAATTAAACGAAGAAAGTATGTCAGTGATAATTTGGGGGATGCTTTTAAAATCTAGTTTGAAAGTAAAACCAACAAATTAATCTTTAATCAAAATAGATTGTCTAAGGCATCATATTGGACAGAATGATTTCAGAATTTCAGACCCAAAATTCAGTGAATATTCAGCACTAGTATCAGCACTGCTTCTTTAAGGAAACACACGGCTGCAGCAGAGGACACAGAGCTCACATTTATTGCTTTCTTTTGGAATAGGCTGCCCCAAGTAGTCTGCCCACATTTCCTTCTTCGGTCTTCATAGCCTTCCCATGAGGTAGGTGTTATTACCCTTATGTCGCAGAATGTAATGGTGAAGTCCAGCTTAATTAGTGATCGACTGCCAGGAACTGGCAATGTCACAATTAAGTTTGCCCCAACTCAAAGTCCACTCGCATAACAACTGCAGTGTATTACACTATTCAGGATTAGAGAATGTCAACTCCCTAAGGGAATTCTAACATATATTCGATCGCCTTTTATTTAACTTTGACCCCCATCAGATCAAGACTATGCAGAATGGCGACTGCAGTCACTCTCCCTACCCTTCTGTGCCTTTTCTTCTCTGATCCCGGTATCTTGTCCTCTCCCTACTGTGGGGCCCGGCTATCTTGGCCCATCTTAATGCCTCTCTGCACTCAGTATCCTCTAAACAAATGCAGTGACAAATTGACTTCTTTTTTCACCTTTTTGTAAGTCATCCTATTTGAGGAAATAGGATAAAATGAGACAGATGGATGGTAGATAGGAAATAGATATGTTTTAATAATTGAAGGATTAGATGAAAGAATGATAGTACTGCATTTTTATTGTAACTACCTCTTATGTATATTTATCACGACAGTATTGGCTCCATAATTGAAGACTGGTGATAGGGAATCATGAAAATTAGGATTTTTTTCAATAGCAGTCACTGGTTTTTATCATCTCAACATATTTGAACACTCAGGGAGACATAATCTATGCCATGTAGCACACTATAACGGGCCTAGACATACAACAACAAATAACACATAGAGACTGTGCTTGGGATGCAAAAGAAATCTGTAGCACACAACTCAATGCATTACATCAAGGTGGATAAACATGAAACTAAAGGAGAAAGTCATTGTTCCTTTCATGGGCACCTTCCTTGTATTTGTACAATAACAGAATTTTTTATTCAATTTCTTAAAAGAGTACCTCCAAAATGTTTAACTTCCAGACACCACCGAATGTAGAGTAAAATCCAAATAGATATTTGTTAAACTGACATTTGTGGAAGTGGAAATTCATTCAAACAAAACCTTAAAACTCATTGGTAATATCTAATAAAGCTGAATTTGCACATGGCCTCTAATCCAGTAGTTCTACTCCTAATATAAAAGAAATGGATAAAATTTTCCACCAATAAACAAATATAGCAGTGCACTGTTCAACAGAATCTAACTGGAAATAACAAAGTGTCTTTCATCTGTAAAATGGATAAATAAATGATACATTCACAACAATGAAATTGAATCACAAATAGAGGAACATCGATAATTTTTTTTCAAATATACTCTAACATTGAGTTAAAGAAAACAGATTATTAAAAGAGTATCTACGACATAATTTCATTCACACATTATCTACAGATAAAATCAATCAATTTTGTAAGAGTCTTGATAGCATCTACAATCGGATACTTACTGATTAGATGGGGATATATGAAGCTTTCTAGTGGTTGGTAATGTTACTTCTAATTGGATTTCTGGATATACTCTTTTCAAGAAAATATATGGAGCTCTATCAATTTGTGCTTTTTCCTTTTCTATATTGTAAATCAATAGTTAACTCAATAAAGGAATTAAATGAGTTCTGAGTAATGTCATAAAACTTCTTGCAGATAAACCAGAGGAAAAAGCTAGTAAGATCATGGAAGAAAATATGAAAATGATGCATTTGATAGTTATTTCAACATATAAAAAGTGGTTATATTTGTTCACTCTGGTAGACGCAATTTGGACTATGTCTCACCAACATAGAAGAATGGTTATTTCCTGTAAGAAGAGTTTTCTCTAGATACTGCGACATTAAGTATTTTGAAAATTGGCAGACCATCAGAACTAGATAAGCCTTACTCTTATGTTGACTGAGAACACTGGACCCCACCTACCTGGCGTATATTTAGCCACTTTTGAACTTTGGCACTGAATGGAGCTGGGTTTGCAGGGCATTTGTACGATACTCAAAGAAACAAAAGCTGATGTCACAGGATTCCTTCCATGGGGGAGTTTACCATTTTCTACTACTACTTCTTAAATTAAGCACCAGGTCGTAGAATTAAGGCATGAAAG
Organism: Hystrix cristata; assembly: GCA_004026905.1. NCBI lineage: Eukaryota > Metazoa > Chordata > Mammalia > Rodentia > Hystricidae > Hystrix > Hystrix cristata. The sequence continues at coordinate 39,204 of PVJO010006518.1, forward strand.
ATAATACTTGGCAAATTACTTGGGTTAGGATAAGAGTGGAGCATCATGGGAAATGTGTGGCGGTCTTCCTGACTCGGAATGTGGGCTGGCTCGCCCCAGAATACCCTGACTTCTCTGACTCGATGTAATTGCACACCTCACATAAGTTTCCAGCTCACCCGTAAGGATAATAGGTGACTTCTGAAATATTTTTTTCTAACTAAGGTGCTACAACTTGAAATACTTTGTTTTACTTTCCTCTTTAAGTCTTTTCTCTCTCTCTCATTCCTTCTAATCTCTTACAAGTTCAGAGATTGTTACAAGAAGAGAAAATAAATTCTAAAATGGTGTACCTTGCAAGGGTAGGAGATGGGAAATCGCTATGTTTCTGTAATGTACTCAAGAACACATTACTTAAACCTCAAACAAAGATATTTAAAATGTGAATGGAGTCAGACTCAGTCTAAGTAAATTCACGAGAATTGAAAAAAGAAAAAAAAATCTACCATTTTTGATTCAGGATTTGTCAAAAATAGCTCCTATTTTTACCACTCCACACTACCACTCAAGGAAAATTCTATTACAGTGTGGCACTGGGACTTATGTTCTCAGGAAAAGAAGATTAAATTAGAACCCACCTAAAGCTTTCAAAAGCAGTACTGCAAATCATCCACTAAGTAGAAAGGCACATAACCCATCTAATCAAAGAGAAGGGTACAGTTAGGACAGAATATCAATAGTCTCGAAATATGTACCTGTCATTATCTGATTCAGGAATTTATTTGAAGCCCACCCTTGTAGTGCACACCTGTAGTCCCAGCATTCTGGGAGGCTGAGGCAGGACGGTTGCAAGTTTAAGCCCAGCCTGGACAACTTGATGGATTAGTGAGACCCTGTCTCAGTATTTTAAAACATTGGGATATAGTTCAGCGTGAAGTCCCTAATTTCAGTACTTTAGCTAGAAAAGAAATAAAGGCAAAAGGAAGAGGGGAGAAAGAAAGGAAGGAAGGAAAGAAGGAAGAAAAGAGGGAAAGAAGAAAGGAAAAATAGGAAGAAACTTCATTTGAATACGAGCCCCTTTGTTAATATGTAGGAAGTAACATTCTGATTAATTTTACATATGTGGTATGTGTTTAGATTATTTGTTTTATATAATGATTAATTTAAAAGAATCATACATGAGCTTCAACTCCTATATATTTTTAAACCAGACGTGACTCCTCTTCTGAAATCCAGAATGAGCAAAGCTGAATGAATATACCATGTAACCGGCTGAATTATGTTTCCCATGTAACAGAAAGGCTGCGCAAGAGCATCAGGCACTGAGGTCAAAACCGAGTTCCTCCAGCCAGCAAAACTGGCCCCTCAAGTCCCTGCACGACTCTGCCTGAAGGATTTGGGTCAGCGCTGCTCTTTCTTGGCCTTCTCCTCTTGTTCGATTGGTGCACTACTTAGGTCTGTCTTGTTATTGAGATTATAAAAAACTAAGTGCGCATGAGGAAATAATTAAATTACTACAATGGAATAGTGCTCTCTCTGATTTTCTATTCAGGAAGCACTTATATATACCGGGTAATATTTAAACAAAGATTCCAAACAACAATGGAATGGTAATAATTTTCGTTTTATTGGGTGCCTATTTTGTGATGAACATAAGTTTTAGATCAGTAAGATCTGAATATGAATATTAATTATCCCTGCAAGCTCTATTACTGTGGCCAATTTTTCTAAATTTCTTTGAGATGAATGTACTCATTCTTAACACAGGAATCGTAGTGACTTTCTCCAATGACTACTTGATGTTAAGTGAGACCGTGCCAGCCAGTAATGGTGATCTGATGTTTTCCTGCTAGAGTACAAGTTTTCTGAGGCCAAGTATGGGGGTCAGTCTTCTTTAAGATCTCTTCCTCACCAATTCGTAAAATGCTCAGTGTGTATTTATTAAAAGGAGGCAGAAGTGGCAAAGTTTTCTCATTTTATTACTAAAATAGATCACAAGATAACAATGGGCTTTTAGAAAAAATTTAAAATGTTATCAAGTACACTACAGTGTACAAACATGAAGAATGATTCATCGATATCCTTTTTCAGATATGCTGTCTAGATAATGTGAAATGATATTTATAAAACACTTATTTCAGTGTCTGGTGCATCAAAGATATTTGATAATGGATACATTTTTCTCCCTCTCTTGCGAAGGTTCCATGCTCATTGTCTTAGTTACTTTTCTCTCGTTGCTGAGACAAAATACCTGACACCCAAAGTTAGAGGAAGAAAGGTTTATTTGGCTCACAGAGTTTGTAGAGGTTTCAGTCCACAGTCAGCTGGGCCCAAGGCAGGGTGGCATGGCAGACAGGCAGAAGGCAGCAAAGTAAGCAAGGAATGCAAGTGGGGGTGGGGGGATGGGGGGGGCTAACCAGCTTCTTCCTGAATATTATATTTTATCCCGGCTACCTGGCTTTAGGGTGGGCAGTACTCTCACCCTTAATCCTAATACCCTTAATCCTAGCATCACATCCTTGATCCCAGCAGAACCATGCCAAACCAATCAGCGGACCAATTTAGTAATTACACACTCTAGATCCAGCTACCTCTCACCACATGAGGCTTTGGGGGAACATCTAGACACAAACCATAACACCCATCTTCAAATCAGTGCTTTTACTTGTATGTTTCCACATGAGTTGAACACCACTCCCTCTTTCTAACAGCAGGTTTTAGCCCACCTTCTCACAGAAGCCTTTTGATAAGCTGCATTTTAGTCTAAAGTCCCTCATTGCTCACCTCTCTCATGGGCCGAGGCGTGGCTGTGGCCAAGGCTGACACCCTTCCCCAGGTCACAGCCAGTTCCTTCCTGCCTTTCAGTATGCTCTTGAACGGTATCACTTTTAGGCTGCTCATGCTATTTATAATTGTTTCATATGTACTAATTTTGTTTCTTGATTATCTGCTTCTCAATGCTAGTTTCTGGGTCATGTTTATTTGAATGTGTACTTCTCAATGACAGGCTGAGTGATATTTTTAAAAGTCTTTGCTGATTGATTCAAGGAAGTAAAAGGAACAGCTGGAGGACGGCCGGCTTTGTAGGAGCACACCGCTTCCTCTGGTGACCTGGACGGGAGATGTGCTGACTGCTACTTTAAGGGTCAACATCAGAACAGATGTTAGGAAACCCAGCGAAACCTAGTTATGGATAATACCAAATAGCAGCCCAGGAGAGTCATTGCTATGGGACTTCTGTGGAAACTCGAGGTGTCCAGAGACTTCTGGAAGCGGCTCTAAGAACAAGCTTCCCTTTGCGCTTCACTAGCTCTGTGACCTTGATCCAGTCATGTCACTTTCCGGAAGCTCAGAGGCTACATGCTTAATGTGGATTAATATGTTTTTTGTTTGCAAAAGATAAAACATAAACAAGCATAGGACTGTAAATTACAATATAAACTTAAGGAGTTTTATAATTCCTCAACCAAAGTTTAGCATCTATATAGAAAATGTGTCTTCGAAACAGCACTAGGATAAAATGATTACAACTTTGGTAATGATGAAGCTCTTAATGCTTCAAGATAAAAATTAACTTCACAGCCAAAGCACTTAATAAAACACGTATATTACATCACAAATATTTTAGGGTGAAAATAATTCACTATACTATTTTAAGGAGAAAAAAACACTATAACATGCTTAATAGATTGCAGCTGACATTGTAAAATTGGAATTGAGGGTTAGTTAATAGTAATTATGGGGAAAGTAACAAAATTAACTGTGTTACACATTTTCATGCCTGAAAGAAAGGCACAAGGACATATTTCTATGCCCTCAAAGTGAAGGTTTCTTGGGACCTAAATGTGCATACACACACATGGGATGAAAATCTGCAGTGGACACACACACCCACGCACACATGCACTCACAGAAAATTCAACAGAAAACATCAGAAATTATAGACTTTGGAACCTTGCAGATAAAATGCAGTATAAATTCTCAAAGACATCTTTTGTAGCTCTTTAGGTGAGGAAAGCCCAGGCACTGATCAGAAGAGTTACATTTAAGGAAGTCTTGAGCATAGGGCGAGTTCTGCCCCAGGAACCTGAGGATAGGAGGGGCGGAGGCCAAAAATGAGCGGTATTTTAATCCGAGCACTCCAAAAGTAGTCCTATACGATGACATTCAAAAATAAATATTCAATACGCATTTATTAAGTGCCCAGAACAGATAACGTGGTGAGGAAAACAGACATGGTTGTGCTGTCATGAAGATTACAATCCAGTAGGAGAAGTGATCGTTAATCACATAATCACATGAATATGCATATAAATGTAAATAGAGTGGTTATTTTGAAACAAAACTAAATACTTTTATGACATTTTATAGCTAAGGAACTAGATTTTATAGGTAGAGTGAAGAAATGCCACATACAGGATCCTAATAATCCCAGTGAATGTGGACAGTATATGCCATAAACATGAACTAAGATTGATAATACCAATGAGGATGAAAAGGGGGAAAGGGGAACTAGAGGAGGAGGGACGGAAGAAAAGGGAAGAGGATTAAAAAAAATGAAACAAGGTGTGTTACATACAAGTACCAACTGTCCAAGATGATTGTAAAATGCATGTACTGGAAACATGTACTAATAAAATAAAATAAAATAAAATAAAATAAAAAATTTTACAAAGAGACTAGGTTTTGCCCTCCATGGAGAAGGAATCAGGAGATAGATACCTGAGAAGATAGTCTTTCATTCTGAGGGTGAGAAGAGGACAAATGCTATTACAAACAACTTCAAACATCACTGGGCGAGCTTACACAAAGCCAGTAAGTATAGTATATTCTTTGTTAAGAAGCATTATTCCTGGGCAGCAGTCTTCCAAAGAGCAATTCAATCAGCCAGACTCCTACTACCTAATAGCTCTGCTACCCTCTCTATGTGAAACCCATGAGAAGAAAAGAGTGAGGAAGTTGCACATGTTCTGAATTTTCCCAGCCCAGAGTGACACATAATTTCCACTCACATTATGTCAGTAAGAACTAATTACACAGCCCCATACTAAATGCAAAGATATAGGGGAATTAAATTAAATGATATATTCAAGGAGAAGAGAACATTTTAATGAGCACCTTTCAATTGTCATATATTCTAAGGATGAAAAATAATTAACTGACAGTTTGAAGGTTTGGAGGTAGAAGAAGCATACAAGGCACAAGGTAAAGTAAAAGATCTACGGCTAAATGGAACAGGCAATATTTAACAAAAAGAAATACAACTATTGTGGAGGAAACAAAAATAAGAGGCATGATTGGTAAGAATGAGTCAAAGAGGCAGGTCCAGACATTTGATGCCACACAAGCTGTGAGAGGGATCCCATGTATTACGCTAATATCAGTGGAAAGTCACAGGAAGGATGTACATGAGGGAGTGACAAATATATTTATATATCTCTGCTCATTATTCTCACTGCATTGTAGAGGCTTATTAGAGAAGCACAAGATTAGAAAAGAAGAACCTAACAGAGAGGCTTTTGCATTGGTCCAGGTGGGGAAGGATTTAAGTTTAACAGTCTACTGGCTGTGGAATTGAGAGAATTGAATAAATTCAATAGTAACTTACAAATAACCACCAGGAAATAGTTATCATTTCCAGAGAAGGGGCTCCAGTTTCCAAGAACAGAAACCAGGAAAATGGGGGATGGAGATCATGGTCCCAATCAATTAAGTTAAAGTTCCAGGAGCAGCTTAGCGGTCCCAGTAAAAAAGGTAAAGTTAGGGAAAGAAAATATAACAGAAGCCCATGAAATGTTCCAACTGGGTGGAGAGAAAAAAATAGCTCTGTGACGATGATAAGGTCACAAGGGCCATGTTTGGATCACAAGAAATCGGAATTTTGTCAGACCTAAACACAACTCTTTCTAGATGGTTGGTTTGATATAGTGAGTAAACCACTTCTGAGCTCTTCCAGGGCATAAACCTTGATTTTTTTTTTTCACCCCTTTCTCTTCAAAAACGGTTGTATTATCTAAATAATATGCACTGATAATGCATTTGTTAAATGTTAAGTCCCATATCCCTAGATTCGCTCAGGAAGAGAAGAGCTGTGCAAGAACCGTGTGGGATCTAGATTCACTAATTGTAGTTCCATCTAGAGTTATATGTGCTTTAACTGAGCTAGCTACTTTGGGTAGCTAGACAAAATTCAAGACAGAGGAACCAGAGTTTTCATGTTTTGACTTGAAGTCCCTTTGGAGAGAAGCAGCAGAGTACAGGAGTACTTAGAAAAGTGCCCGGGTCAGTCAGATCTGTGGGCGAGCGTACGCAGCTGTGATTTGCTCAGGATGCATTGGGGGAAGAATGTTAAGTGAATTCAAAGTAGGTTAGTTATTTTTTTTAAATTTTTTTTATTATTTTTACCAAGAACATGTATTGGTACATTGTATACATAATGTTCATAATCAACATGGTTATTTTGTACCTGTACATGATACATCTTGGTTTTTCCCCCCTCTTCCCCTCCCCTCCCCTCCCTAAATGCCCAACACTGATGAATGGCTAAAGAAGATGTGGTTTTTCTACACAATGGAGTACTACACCGCCATAAAAAGGATAAACTAGAGTCATTTGTATATAAATGGATGTTCCTGGAGAACATACTATTAAGTGAAATAAATCAGACACTTATTAGTACACATCAAATTGTTTCTCTGATATGAGAAACCATAAGTGTAAATAAGGACGAAGGGGTAGAATAGATATTTTGTTTAAAAAAGAAAAAAGAGATAGTATTCAAAAGAGAGAACTAGATAGGGAAAAGGGGGATAAAGAAGAAGGTTAAAAGAAAAGTAAGATGAAAGGGGAAAAATAGTAAAGTGTAGCTACACAGGTTAGTTATTTTTTTAAATCAGGGGTTTATTAAATTTATGTTAACTGTAGCTGTTACAGGTTTGACATGGGGCTATCTGAAGTTTCTAGATGTGTTCAGACGAGCCACAATTTATTCAAGAAGAGCTAGGTGCTATTTTGTAGTTGTCAAAGTCATAATTTATGGAAATTAAAAATATGGCTAGTATGGAATGGTGATAACTCTTAGACTCAAGTCATCAACATTACACATCACATTCAATACCAAATACATATATTCACATTATTGGATATATGATAGACATTGGAGAAAACAAAATATCAAAAACTAATCTTGATCCCTAATCACACATCTCAGTCTATTCCCTTCCTATTGGATTCCATCTCAATATATACCATCCTTACACATTTCTTGCATAAATCCTAAAAGCAAGTAGCATCTTTGATTTCTCTTGTTATCATCTGCCATAGTCAATCTACCAATAAGTGATATTAGTTGTACCTGAAAATATATCTCTGATTCTTCTGTTTCTTTCTATCCTGGAGTCCTTCACTGCCATCGCTCTAGTCAGGGGTCCCCAGTCCCTGGACTATGGAGTAGTACCAGGCCACACAGCAGGAAGTGAGAGCACTGGGTAAGTGGTCAAAGCTTCAAATGTGTCTTTAGTCACTCCCATTACTTGCATTATCACCTGAGAGCCACATCTTGTCATAGCAGCAGCATTAGAATCTCATCAAAGTGCAAATCCTGTTGCGGAGTGTGCTTGTAATGGAAGTAGGTCGTGTACTTTTTATGAGAATCTAAGTCTGTTGATCTGAGGTAAAGCTGAGGTGGTGATGCTAGCACGAGAGAGTAGCTGCAACTACTGATTAAAATTAGCAGAGAAGTTTGATGGAACAGAGATCATAATGATCATTTGCTTGCAAAATTATCCCAGAACTCTACCGATGAGTGGTAATTGACTGTTAAGCTGCATCTGGCAGCAGACTTGAGTCAGAATTCCACACTAATTTTAGTCTACAGGTGGTCTGCCCATTATTCTATTTATCTCCTTCAGCTACACCTTTTTCCTGTACTCATTTGTGTCAGTCACAGGTTTGGTAAGCCAACAAGAGAACAGAGCCAAAATGAATGAAAAACAAAGAATACTGGAGAGCTGCCTTGAAAAGGAGGGAGGACCCAATGGTTAGGCAGCCCAAGACTCTAAGACTACCTATGAAAAGACAGCTGCATTAAAAATACACTGGGAGTACGACAGCAAAATTCATAATAGCTATCTCTGGGAAGCAGCCTATATGTCTGTCAACACATGAATGGATGAAGAAAATGTGGGATTTACACACAATGCAGCACTACTGTGCCATAATGGAGAATAAACTTGAGTCATGTGTAGGAAAATGGATGCATCTTAAGACCGTAATGTTAAGTGAAATAAATCAGACTCACGAGTTTAAAAGCCACATGGTTTCTCTTATATAAGAAACCCAAAGTACAAAGAGCAACGGGAAGGGGATCAAGAGTTGGAAGGAGGGGAGGGAGGAGGAGGGGAAGAGGATGAAGAAAGAATTAAGTTGTGTTATGTAGTTATGTAGATGTATCAACTCCACGAAGCATTTAATCATTGTATACTGCCATCATGTACAAATTAAAAAAGAAAAACAGTAAAGATATTAAGAGTATTACTTAAATTATGAGTTCACTGCAAGAGATAGTTCACATTCTCCAAGTACATTTTGTATAATACATGATAACCAGCTATCCAAGGAAGACACATAAAGATCAAGCACCCTGCTTTGAAGTTTTTCCAATAGAAAAAAACCTTTGGAATTTTTCCAAAGGGGGACAAAAACTGAACACAAAGAACAGCAGTTATTGAAGGCTACCACTTCATCAAACATGTCTGTACAGAGAGCACCTTGCTCAGTGGTAAAATGCATTAGTAGAGCTCAGAAGCCCTTCACTATTTTTAAAGGGTTGATCCTGCCTGCTGCTAGGGGCATTTGCCACAAACACTTAGGAGAGGCTACAGTTTTAAAGGTGGCCCATGTTCCTCTTTCCACTGGCACCTGAAGTAGCAGTATTGATGAACTAGCAGAGGCTACTGAGGCACAGTTGTTAGAGATGATTTATGAGTCACTGTGGTAAACAACCCAGGTTGATGAGTTTACCCACACTGAAAACTAGGCTGCGATGCTTGTGTTTGTGTAATGTATTTTTCAGGAGAATGTGCATGAGAATATGCTACAAGAACTTTGTTGCCAGCCAAGACCACAGCTGCAAAATTACTTAAATTGTTGAATTATTACACATTAGGAAAATTGAATAGATTTTTCATCTGTCATGCTTGGACAGGGCAGAAGCCATGGTTGGAGGACTTCGTGGTTTCATTACTTGTGGGAAAGAAGTCATTTCTGCATGTGAGTGTATGCAGCGTGTCATCTATAGAAAAACACTGGACAGCTGAAACAATGTCCCCTGAATTTAACAACATTTTGCGGGACGTGATTAGTATTATCAACCACATTTAAGTACACGCGATTAACTTACATCTGTTCAATGCAGCTTTGTGAGGAGATCAACACATAGTAAACATGTCTTCTTTTACACATGTAAGCAAGATGGTTTTTGAAAGGCAGATCACTGGCCAGAAGTGTTCGAGTTAGGAGGATTGCTCCACAGATTTCTTTTAGAAAAAGTCACCACTGCCTGCACATTTCAATGGCACTGAACGGGCCACAAAACTTTCTTATTGCTGTGATATATTCATGCTGTTCAAAAACCTCAATGTATCACATCAGGGGAGACCAACTCTGCTCAAGTTGCCAGATAAACTTGCTGTATTCAGAGGCAAACTGGAATTATGGAGGTGACAAGTGAACATTGGATTTATTTTTTTGTTGTTGTTGTTGTTACGTTTCATTCATCAGCAGAGATTTTGAAAGAGACTAAGCCAGGGCCTTCTTTTTCAGAGCTGATGCATGATTAAATATCTCAGCTTTCAAAATAATTTAAGCCTTACTTCCCAATGATGAAAGACCTCCAGACTGGGAAGGGGTGCATTTGTGGTCTGTTTGTGAATAAGCCAGACGAATAGTCTTTTTCTGTGCTACAAGAGGATCAACTGCTGGGTATCACAGCTGATGACTTCTTTACAAGCCTGTTAGAGATGGCTTCAAATCTCCATACATTCTGAGTTAAAAGTCCAGGAAGAATATCCTGAGATTGCCACAGAAACACAACAAGGCCTGCTTCCATTTTCACCACTGCAGCTTTGTGAAGCAGTTTTCTGCAGTTATGACAACCAAAATGATATTATGGTGGGGGGGGGACTGGACATAAAAATACACTCCAGCATGGAGGTTCCCCATCACCCCTGAATGGGACTATCTAAATGCAGGAAAATGAGCTCGGGGTTCCCACTGATTCTGCATTACACTGAGTTGTACAATTATTTTGTTATATATTACAATGTAGTAATAATACAAATAAAGCATGTAAAAAATGTAATGCACCTAAATCATCACATCCATCTCCTGTCAACCAGTCAATGGAAAGTTATCTTCCAGGAAATGGGTCCTGGGTGCCAAACATGTCCGGAACTGCCACCTCTAGTTCATATCCCTGGTCCAAGTCATGTCATTTCTTTGTTTCAGAGAACATTTGAAATTAAATTCAAACTCTTGAATATGGCGTTACAAATGGAACTCAAGGTCTGCACACTGAGCTGCATCCCCAGTCATTTTGATTGATTGATTGATTGATTTTTGAGAGAATGACTTGCTAAGCAGCTAAGTTGCCTTGGCTAGGCTTGAACTTCCAATTCTCCTCCCTCAGCCTCCCACAGTGCAGGGAGTGTAAGTGTGTGCCACATGCCTGGCTTACTTCTCATTCTTCATCTTCCGTAGTAGCTCAGTATGCATTAATACATCTGGCTCTTTTTTTTTTTTAATCAGTGATAAGCCCTGCCCTACGTCCATCACAATGATGGTTCCTCTCTGTCTTAATTCGAGCTCTTACTAAGGAATGACCAAGACAATGATTTGCATTCAGGTAGTTTACTTAAAAGTTGTCTACGAGGTTGGGATTTAGTTCAGTGGTTAGCGTGCTTGCCTAGCAAACACAAGGCCCCGAGTTCGATTCCTGGCACCTAAATAAATAAATAAATAAATAGAAGTTATCTAAAGAAAGTGGAATGAGTGAACAAGAAAGGGAGATAAGGAAGAAGGAAAAGCCAGTAAAGATGTTTCATGGAGTTCATTGCTTTTGAGAAACGTGGAACTCAATTCTTCTAGTGATCCATTGAAAAAGTGTGGAGTGGTCCCCAGAATTTTCCCTCTGAAAGAGAGAAAGCAAGACATTTGTGCACTAATTCCCATCTACCAATGCTTGAAGGTTTTCAGGCATAAATCTCCCTGATTTCCCAGGCTGCTGGTAAGACACTTCCTTGGCTATAAAGAAAGCAATGAAAAAGAAAATCAATGAAATGAAGAGGGCATTGTAAATGTGTGTTTCCATCATATAAAAGGGTCCATCGGGCCTGAAGCTGAATTCAAAGCTAAGCTGAGGGGAGGACGATGCAAAAACGCCAAAATTCTTGATCACACTATGACAAACTATCATTATTTCCTTTGGCCTAAGTCACTGAAAAGCTAAAAAATTTAAAGGGGATTAGTGACATGGTTTGTTCTGTTTTTAAATTATTAGACCTCTTAGGCATTGATTTTGGTTAATCATAGTTTGGATCATAACAATTTTTTGTAGTTTTCTGGATGATTCGTTTTCATTTAGTTAGCTATTTTTTTCTTAATTTTTATTAGTACATGTTTGCAGTACACAAAGATTATAATCCTCCTGGGAAGTTGGTACATGCGCATAACACATCTTAATTCGTTTAATTACTCACTGTTAGTAGTACCGTTAGTAACCATAAAATCAACGTCAAAGAAGGCTTAAAATATTCACACATCCACAGAATCCAATACCAATTTGCCTCCCATTCTGTCAGGCGCAGGCACCTTAACACTCACTACGCGGCATCAAGGTTTTCCACTAGTCTCTTTCCTCTTTTGAGTTTTTCATCTCTACCGATTCCTACAGAGTATTAATACAGCTTATCCTTGTTGTGTTTATCTTTATGGAAATTATTTCATGATAGCTATATTTAGAAATGCATCCTAATTTAATATTTTAAAATTCATCCATGTCACTGTAAATTATTTGTTCTAATGGCTGTATAAAAATCTCATTGTGTAAACATAATATCCATGCTCGTTTAAAGATTATTTGGTGGGTTGAGTATTTAGCTCAGTGGTGGATTGCTTCCCCAGCAAGCACAAGGCCCTGAAGTTTCAATCCCCAGCACTGAAAAAAAAAAAAGAAAAGAAAAGAAAAGAAAAGAAAAAGAAAAAGAATATTTGGTTGTTTACAGAGTTTGATCATTGTGTACATTTCCACAACATACATGCTCCTGTTCTTTTCTCCAATTAATTATATGCCTGAGTTCCAAAGAGTAGAATTGTGCCACAAGATATGTGATTTTCAAAATTAAGAAATACTTCCAGACTGTTTCTCACTGCAGTTACGATTTATAGTTTTATACCACCAGTGTTCAAGAAATCTTATAAAATCTTATCTTTGGTAAACCTTGAATTTATTTAGATGCATAAAGGGTGCTAATTTTAAAAAATGTTCACCAATGATTTTTAATCTTATTTCAGACTTACTTTTATTCAAAGGTTAAAAGCATATTCACTACATTTTCTATGATACTTTCTTAATTTAAATGTATTATTTAAGTCCTTCATATATTTGGAGTTTATCTTAACAAATAATGGAATGCTGAGATAAAGCTTTGTACTTCTTCATATTAATTACTACTTTTGTTAGTTTCATGTTTGAACTATTTTTCTTTTTTATAACATTTTTTCTTACCACCTTGTATAAAAAAATTCATGACACATGCATCTGATTCTGGACTTTCTCTTCCTCTGGTCACTTTTTTTTTTGTCCCTCTCTCAATATCACATTAAGATAAGATAATTCCATCACAAATTCTGATATGTGCTATATTCAGTCTCCTCTCTCTGCTTTTCTTCTTTAGAAATATTCTTGGTAGTCTTGACCTGGTTCTTCACATAAATTTTAGAATCAAAAGTTGCAAAACCTAGTTGAGATTTTGATCAGACTCAATATATCACCAGTTTTGGAAAAGCCAAATCAATGATTTCCAATGAATGTGATGTATTTTCTAATGAATGTGATATATTTTTCCATTTATTCTGGTCACAGCTCATACCTTTATAACAACATGTATGCATTCCTCTTGAAATATAATGCTTTTTGCTGGATTTACTCCTATATACTTGGTAGTCAGAAAATATTTTGTTATATATTTGTTACACTTACTTTTTAATCTGTATCAATATTAACCTATTTTTTCCTTTGTATAATCACTACAGATTATGCTACATTTTAATCAGGTTTTTGATTACTATTACTCCACATCTTTTTATAAACATCCTCTATTGTTTCTTCCTCCTCTTTAAGAACTTTATTCCAAAATGTTAATAATTTAAAATTACTGAGACCTCATATGCCTAAAATACTTATTATGCCCTTATGTTCTAAATTCTAATTTCCTTACAATCAACAACATATGTGTTAGGGAGACTAGTGTGATAATGAACTGTTGAATCAACTTGTGTAAGAAAGGCCCAACTGATCGGCTAAGCGTAGTTCTGTGCATGGATTATACTTTTGTGCGTGCAATGGATTACTGAAGACGGAGCACCCACCAAGGATGTGAGTGGCACCAACCAATACACTTGGAGCCTGAAAGAAATGAAAATAAGGGGAAGAATAAGGAAGGTTCACATCTGTTTCTTTAGAGGAGCTCCTGTCTTTGCCTCTCCTTGGATGACACCTTCTGGCTTCCAAGGCAGACTCTTGAGCCTGACAGTGCAGGCTCTTCAGCCATCTAGCACAGTCCCTTTGGCTTCCTAATACCAACTCCTATGGGACACTATAGTGAGCAAGAGCTGACTAATAAAATTGCTACATTACACTCTCACATAAAGTGTTGCTTTGAAAATCTAAAACAATTATGATAATGACTCGAGGGAAAGGATTGAGGGGTTTTCAATGAGTTTTGAGATGTACAAACCCAGAGATCAGTAAACCACGATCAATCACTCCCAACCTCATCCAGCATTTTAGGGGGCCAAATCTTCACTCTTTACCTTCTGGGAAGAATTATCATCAGGGGAGTGTGCCATTTAAATTATAATCCTCCAGCATTAACAATCTAGAAAGGAGGAATTAGAGAAGAAATTACCCCGAGCAATTATTTGCCAACAATTATCCTCAACTCCTCATAAACTAGGGCCTTTGAGGTACTCTTATTTTACTACTGGGCACAACTGCTCAAGAGACTGGAGTCGACAGGTATGGAGGCAGACACTGCTTACAATAAGGGAAAGAGTCATGTGGGGGGATTGGAGGAGTACTCACCCATGTCCCTTAGTGAGCACTGAAACTGTTTTAAAGAATTTGGGGAAGTCAGAAATTGGAAAAAGCTAGAATGATATTTAATACATGTTTGCTCTGATATTTATTTATACTAGTGATCAATTCATCAGTAAAAGGGAAAGATGAGACAGGGAAGGACCACAAGATAAATGCAAGTTTAGTCAAAACATAGCCAGTAATAGAAGGCGTTCCTTTGTGTGGACCTTGTAAAAATCATGGAGTGAACAAGTGAGGAAAATAATGTGGACATAAAACAGGGACTTGGTCATTAACATAAGATAAAGAAGTAAGTCAAACAATAAAGTCTAGACAGAAAACAAGGTTGGTTGTCCTTAGCCTGGAGGAAAAAATTCTAGAAAACAGGTATAAAAATTTTAAAATTCTAGAAAATTCCAGAAAAATTATAGAAAACAGAAAATAAGTACATATAACTACAGACAGATAAAGCAAAATAAATGGAAGGCTAAGACCAATATTAGTAGAAAATACAAATGTGTCATTTTGAAAATTCTGATCAGATCTCAAGTGAAGTACAAAAGTGACGTCAATGACTTTTCTGGTAATAGCATCTTTTTTCTTTTTTTTTTGAAATAGCATCTTGAAGGTATTGTCAAATGATGAAGAAAAATCAAGTAACACATTAATTGGCATAAGCCAGCCAAGCAGGGTAAATTTTACACCACTGATGTTTTTCACAGGACACTGATAAAATTTTTCTTATTAATCGAATAATACAACAGAAAATCTAATGACCGTCATAACTGCTGTGCATTGGAAAAGTTTACTCAGTCTATGAACACATATTTTTCAGCTAAATATTTCCTGGGATGGTTTGTTAATTTATTGCTCTCTATTATTGCATCCTCTGCCAATTTCCAGAAGTGAGTCATAAAAGAACATTAAATATGACTTATAGGAAAATCAATTAATTAAAATTAAAAAAGATCACAAGTTCAAGCAATTATAGAAAACAAGAAGGAAAATTATTAGAACAGAAATCCTGGACTAAGCATTCTATTGAGATTTAGGCTTAGGTGGAAAATTAGAATCGAGAAGGTAAAAATAGGATCTAAAATTCATCATAAAAAGAAAAAGTATAAAGTCAGAATTAACCTTGAAAATCTATCCAAATATTCCTTACTGATCAGAACCTGAATTCTTAGAATTCATTTTCTCTTTTCTGTATCTCATTTTCTCAATTACTTTGGCTCAAAAGTTTTCTTGTCCTTCATCCCAGCCATCAACTCACAACACTAATTATGTGAACTCCAAGAACACTTTTCACACGTCTTCTTTCCAGCCCCTATCTCTAAAGCTCCCATTCAGTCTTCATCCACCATTCATATTCTGACTTTCTTACACAATTAGACTCTATGATCCACTTTATATTCATTATGTTAGAATTAATTCTATGCTATTTGCATATTTTCAACTATAATATTCATGTGTATATGCATATGATTAGACTAGAAATACACAAGTTGGGGCAAACATTAATATTGTCACTATTATCCGTGCACATAAATTGGCTATGTACCTATTTGAGCTGTACTGCTTATTCCCACATTCCTCTTAAATTGTTCTTTTGACCTTTTGGCCATTCTAATTCTTTCTTTCTTTATGACTAAATTTTTCTCATATTGCTCAGACATTCTCTCTTGGTTTGTTCTTACCAGAGAAACCATTAATCCAGTTGACAGTATGAAGAAATTTTGTCATACACAAAAATGGTGAGGAAAGGTGAGGGTGTGATGAACGAGCATTTAAGTGTAAGGAAATAAGCAAGAAAATGCACAGAAGCCTGTGGGCAATGGCATATTGAGAACAGAATTGGCACGATGCTATTAGTGACAATATCAGTTATTTTTTTAATTTATTTTAATGGTACATTTCAGATGTACATAGTGGTAACATTCATCATAGGGGATTTGTACCTGTACATGATATATCTTGTTGCTTCTTTTTTTCCCATTCCCCTCCCCTCACCCCTCCTCCCTCCTTATTTACAAAATCTTCATTTCCATTTTTTCCTTCCATTTCTTATTTCTCTTCTCCCTCTGTTCCTTTCCCCCTCCCTTGTTCCCTTTCCCAATATAATACACTTTAGTCTTTATTTATACTTTCAGTTTCTCACACCAGAGAAACAATGTGGTATTTAAACATGTGTGTCCGATTTTTTTCACTTAAGAGTATGGTCTCAAGATGCATCTGTTTACCTAGAAATGTTTCAAGCTTATCGTTCTTTATGGCAGCAGGGATGTACATTTTCGAATTCTGTTCAAAGATTAGTGTTAAGTCACACGGATTTTTACCTCATAAAAGAGACATTAGAACTAACTGCTCATTATTAGTAGAAATAAGCTTTGAACTTCCTCAATACTATGAAAGTAATTAAAGTATTTGTTGACAGAACAGTGCATCCTATTAGAGGAGAAGAGTCTGCTTGCCACACTCTGTTAAACTAACATTAATGATATAAGAAAAGGGGAATCAAGAAACCAGAAACAAGAGAGGAGCGAGTTGAAGGATGAAGTGAGTGTTATTGTGAATTCCTTAACTGTCATTCACCTTCAGTGCTGTTTAATATTTTACAGAACAAATAATAAATTTGCAAGATCAGCATTCTATTTAATTTTTTCTCTGGTTTTAACTTTTGGTAAAAATTAAACAACATTGAATTACCTATTTACTCAGTCACAGAAGTCTCAATGAGTCACCAAAGCTGATGGAGAGGAGTGAACGTGGGATCCCCTGAGCTAAGTAGCTCGGCCTTTGCTTCCATCAGCAGGTGATTTGGGGTCCAAAAAAGAGAGATTGACTCACAAGTGAATTATAGCCCAAGTGTTCTCTACTAGTGCTACTCAAGAAAGACTATAATTTCTCCAGTAATTTCTTAAATATTACTTACTGGAAAAGTAAACCAACTCAATTTTTCATTAAAATACATTTGGCAAAGACAGTAAACCACAAACTGTCCATTTTTTCAAATTAAATCATGATGCATGCTTCTATTTTTCTCTAAATTACACGTGTGGCATCACTTTGCCAAAGCCTCTGTCGGTGGAACAATTCATCTCTACCTGTTCTCACCCTTATTCAGAGATTCTTCCTGATCCACGTCATGGTGACCGCTGTTTTGTGGCATATATTCTTTGAATTATATGCTTTTCTAGCTGAGTTCTTGTTACGTACCTGCCTTCCACAGCCATATATTTTCAGTGATCATATGTTCAAGCCACATGTTCTCATTTTATTCAGATGTCATTCTTTTAAAAATAAATCCTTATGTTTTAGATTTCAACTGGTAAAATTCACAATAAAAATAAATTGGAATAATAGAAAAAGAACACAATACATATTCTCTAATGACCCTTTTCCCAACACATCCAACCCAAGAGGATTTTGATGGTGTTAAAGAAATGTTCCTGCATTTAAGGATCAACAAATATATCAACAAAAGTTTCATATGTTTTAAATATTCTTTGAGAAAATGTATACAGTAACACCTCAGTTCACAAACACTTCTCTTTGCAAACAATTTGGTCTGAAAACAAAAGTGTTTGACATAATTTTGCTTCCGTTCACAAACTCCCCGTCAGTTGACAAACTGGACCACAGCTCTCTTCCCCATACAAACACAAACACACGCACAGCCATCTTCCCCCAAATCGTAAAACAAATTAAGTTTGTAAGTCAAGGCACCACTATAATCAATATTTTGAAAGAGAAAATACTTTTTGAACCTGATAATCAAAATTAGTAACCTGTACTGATAACAAACATTAGTAACTAGTAAGCTGTTTTAAGTTAAGTTTGTAGATTTGTTGGATTTTTAGATAGACTACAGAGAATACACATAGAGTGAATTAAAACTGCAAATCACTGATGCAAGAGCCAACAGATTTTGCAAAATCCTGATATTATCACTTGTCCTGAAAATGTTCTTATCTTCTGTGTTTTCTGTATAAGGAGACAAGGATTTAAAATATGTACCACAAACTGAGTTTCCACAGATTTTACATCATCTAGAGACACATTTTGCTAGACCAGTTTAGCGTTTTATTTGAGTAAGTCAAAACCAATTCTCTATCATAAGATTTTTTTGCATAAAACTATGAATTTCAATATCTTTTCAGAATCAGAAGACTTGACTGTGTTAGTTCTGCATTTCTGTGCGGCAACAATTTCAATTTCCAAGAGCAGCTGTTCCCTTTGGAGAGACCAAGTGCCATTCGGTACCCATGCTGTCCACCTACCCGATTCTGTAATAAGACTTGCAGGCCACATGGGGACACTTGCCACCTTTAGTTCCTATACAGAAACATGTGATTCCTTTTTCTTTCAAGAGACAACCTCTCAAGAGATTTTAGGGACGTGGGGTTCTCTCCTCCCTTCTCTTTCTCTCCTCTCTCTTTCTCAGTTCCTTTCTCTGAATTTCATAGGTTTTGTATTTAATTGAAATTAGAATAAGAAGTAAATATAGGCTCAGGGAAAAGAAGTCTAAGTATAAGAGAGCCTCCAGTTTGGCTCAGTGTGCCTTACACTAGAATTTGGAGGGAGGGGGATCTTCAAGTCGTACAAAGTATTCTTTTTCTGGCCTTTATCTCCACACACATATAGATTGTATGGAGGTGAAGGTAGGCAGGATTCAGGATTCTATATCCACCCAAATATCATGTGTGCAATGCAATTTAAAGTCAATCAACTCATGTAGATAACATGATATAATATTCATAAATGTGACTATAATGATAATTAATAATTTTTCTACTAATATCCACTTTTTATCAAAACTATAAATCCCTCTCATGAAGAATGTTGTTGGGCAGACCTTGTTCTAGCGACTTCTCTGAAGGGTATGAGAGGACCAAGAGCACTAATCTAAGAGCATTCTGTCAGTGTAGTAAATGAGTTTTTAAATTAAAGACAATGTTCATTATCACATAAATACATAATGTCATTGATGGCAAAATATTGAGATTTTATAAGTTGACTCAATTTGTTGGTATAATCCACCATTCTTAGAATCAAATATAATATTTCAATATATGGAAGAAAATTATTGAATAATGGAGTGAATGTAAAAACAAAAGAAAATGAAGGATTACTGAGAGGCATCTTCCTGACTTTCAATTTTCCAAGTCCTAGGGAATGAGCAGAAAGTAAATTCATCAATGCAACTTAGTCCTTTATTTACGTATCCAGTTTACCTACATTGTCTTTTATTTTGTGTGGGCTAATTGTCCTCTAGTCCCTCCTATAAGTCTCACTTTTAAGTTCATTCCTTTTCCTGTATAAGCAAAATATCTTGGATAGAAACAAAAATATGTAGACTAAAACCTTTCAGGGTAGTGTTAAAGATTTCATAGTATCACAAAGAGAATGAGGTGAAAATAAAGCAACCTTAGAAGATATGAATATCATTGTGTAGGCAAGAGGAACACAAGAGAGATTAAATTCCACACTGGAGATTAGATTCCATGCTGTTAAATCTGTCTGAATTTTTAAATGTCACACGACAAGCAAAAAGTCAAGGAAGGGGGACTCTGCCACTCAGAAATAAAAACTCAGTTCAATATTTTTTGACCTTTATTTCATTGTGAAGACACGAATTTATATGTTCTCGAAGACGTAATGCAAATAGTTGAAGAGGAGAAATAAATCCAAAACATCAGGCATGACTCTTAGCTGTCATATGGGAGCATTGTCTAAAATCTCCACCAAGAAGTCACAGGGCGATTTGGAGAAAGGTAACTTTATTTGACTTAATCTTTACTACTTACTAAAGCCCAGGATTTTTAACACTGGATCTTAACTTTTAGATGACTACATAACCTGTATCTTACAAAGATGTAAAAGATTTATAATTGGTATAAAGATAATCCAAATATCTGGATTTATTTCCCCGTAAGGTATTCAGAAGTCTTGGACCTAATATTCTCATATTTTTCCCACTGAAAATGTTTTCAAATTTCTTTGAGTACTGCTTTCTTTTGGAAACTTATATGAAAAAATAAAATAAAACCCCATTTTGTTTGTCAAATTTATTTGAATTTCTTTTTAATTAGTACATGTTTGCAGTACACAATGATTACACTTGTTACAGAGACTTGGTACATGTACATAGTATATCTTAAATTTTTATAGTCTTCCTTCGCCCTCTCCTTCCTCCTCCCTCCCTTCATTCTCTGGTCTCCTTCCCTTTGCAAACATTCTATCTCCCTGTTTCTATTTTTTATCTTTGAGTTTGGTTCTTTAACATATTTATACTTTGGACTTTTCATAGAAAGAAACCATACAATATTTAGGCTTGTGTGTCTAAGTTGTTTCACTTAAAATTCTGGTATCGAAGTGCAAACATTTCCTACAAATGAATCAAATTTATCTTCTTTATAGCAGGGTGGTACACCATTATATTATAAATGCTACATTTTGTTTCCTTTATTTTGCTCTTTGTATTTTGTTCTTACCTTTGTGATACTTTGCTTTTCTCATATGAGAGAAATCACATGGTATTTAAACTTGAGTGTCTGATTTATTTCAACTAGCATTGTTTTTAAGGTGTTTAAGGTGTGTCTATTTTCCGACAAATTGTTCTAATTTATCTTTTTTGTAGCAGAGTAGTGTTCCATTGTGTATAAATACATTTTCTTTACCAGTTTTTCTGTTGGTATACATATAAACTGGTTCCAAGTTTTGGCTATTATGAATTGTACTGCTATAAACATTGATATGCATGTATTGCTGTAATATCATGTCTTCAGCTCTTTTGGAAGGTATATAGAAGGAGAATAGCTGGGTAAATGGGATTTCCATTTTTAGTTTTTTAAGAAATCTCCATACTGATCTTTTCATTGTAAAACTAACCAATTTTCATATATTTTAGTAGTATATGTTTGTAATATATAATAACTACATTCATCTTGAAGAATATATAATAACTACATTCATCTTGAAGATATATATATCACATCATATGTATATATCACATCTAAAGTAAGACTATAAGATATTAGGATCTTGGATATGAGCTGAAATTAAATTTTGTGGATTTCTAAGCAAATGAAAATGATAGGCTAAGAAACCAACGACTAAATTATTATAAAGATTATGCATCAAGTATAGAAAAGGGCAAAAATCCGAGTTTGGGAATCAAGACAGCATTCTCCAAAGTGGTAATATTTGACTTCTTCATTGAGTAGGAATTAGCCAAGCAATGAAAATTCTATTTTGTGAAACAGCATAAAGATAAATACAGAAATTCCAACTTGTCCATAGAATTGAACAAGTGCCTTTGAACAAGTATCTTGAAATTGTGTGGAGTAGCTAAGGTTACAAAAGCAGTCTAAAAAGGTTTTTTAATGTTATGGCAAAGAATTCAAACTATGAAGATATCGTGCAACAGCACGAAAAACAAATATGTATTTCAGGAAGTTTTCTTTAACAATCATCCGAGAAAGTTAAGGCTGCAAGAAGGGAGATCAAGTAGGAGACTTCCACAGTAATTCAAAAAAAGTAGAGGGCCTGACCTGGAAAGTTTAAGATCGTTGGTTTAGAGATATTTGAGACTGAAAAACCAACAGCTGTTCCTGACTGATTAGATAGAGAGAGGAGGGAAATTAGGAGTCCAATTTAATTAGGAGTCAAGGTTGATTCAAGAGCTTACAGTACATAGGTGGCACTTATTGAGTCACAGAAACCACAAGGTAAGAGAAGATGGTGTGTTGTTTTTCTACTGTCACAGATTTACAAATTGTAACTGAAAACAACTCAAGTTTAGTATCTCGGCTTCCCCAGGTAAAGCACCTGGCCAATGTTGGCAAGGTCTTCTCAAGATTTTACAAGACTAAGATAAGGTTCTAACTACGAATATCTTCATCTGGAGGCTTGACTGGGTAAAATTCATTAGGAAATTTCTTTTAGTTGTTGGTAGAATTGATTTTTTTTTCATCCATATGACTGATTGTTTTCTTGTTGTCATCTGAAAAAAAAAATTTCCAGTCTCCAGAGTACTTTGGTCCCTTAAAACTAGCAGGAAGTTATCTGCTGCTTCTTTGAGTTTCTTGTTTCTTTTAATACATGATAGTGCCAAGGTCACTGAGAATAATCTTGTGGTTAAGTTTTCTAATCAGTAGAGTTAATCAAATCAGTAAATTCCTTACATCATACAACACGGTCACAGTTACTCCCTGATATTACACTGAGGGGGATGGGATCATACAGGCCATGTGTACCACTGTGGCAGGTATGTTAAAGGCATCTAAAATTCTGCTTGTCACATTGGAAAGGAGATGATGAGTGGGAATTCAAGTCTATCACAAGATGTGATTATGTGGGAAGAAAGACAATGAGAAAGGAGACATAGATAAGATTTGACATAGAGATAGAAAAATCAGTGATTAGGCACAGATAGATGATTTAATCAATCCTAATATACTTCTGAGTATTCACTGCATAAAATTTATATTCATAAAGACATAATAATTACATTCATCTTAGGGAATATTACTAATATTCTAATATACTAATAAATAATACATAATAGTAAGTTACTTTAATAAGAAAACAATAGAACATTCATCGAAGTTAGATTTGGTTTTTATTATTCCAAGAGAACTCATTCTCAAATTTTGAATAAAATTCCACAAATAAAGGTTTTCATAGTTGAAATATGTTAAAGAAATATAATTTACATGTATAAGAAACTCCTCAATTTTAAATTTCCTACAGCTTTATTTAAAAAGAAGTAGTT
Source organism: Hystrix cristata (assembly GCA_004026905.1). Taxonomy (NCBI): domain Eukaryota; kingdom Metazoa; phylum Chordata; class Mammalia; order Rodentia; family Hystricidae; genus Hystrix; species Hystrix cristata. The sequence goes on from PVJO010006518.1 coordinate 62,315, forward strand.
AGCAAGAAAGATATCTAAGAAAGATAACTCTGTGAAAAAATTAATTTCACACTTCAAATTATATTGCCCTTACTGTTGTATCTTTTAATAACTCTGCTACACTTTGTTGGAACTACTCCAAATTTCTGTATTTCACTAACGTTGTGAGACTCTCAGCTGTCATAACGGCACCATAAATACCTGATATTTGCTAAGTATAGAGAACTATCTCCCAGTTTCCATAGAAAAGTACCCTATTTATACACCCTGGAATCTTATTCCCAACAACAGCACCAACATGCATTTGTTAATCCACCCCACCTACTTTTCTATTTCTTTATTTTTATAATAACGTTTTTACTTCCTTCAGCATTTTCATCACTGAGAACATTTACAGAAGCAGTAACTATCTTACACTATATATCATAGACATCAATTCAGTTTTGGGATCACTGGACTGGAAGAGATATCGAAGAAGTCATAGGGATCATCCTCTTGTTTCTAAGAACTGCCCCCAAGAGATAGCCATCCTGCTGCAGAAATAACTCCCAAAAAGGAAATTCCATAGTCATTCCTCCAGCAACTTATTTCTGTGTCTAATTACCCTTGCAGTTAGGGACTTCTTGTTCTGGTCTCTCTGGACATGTACAACAGCTGGTAACCACACTCCTTGTAATGGTTGTTCATAAATCTGCAGACTTTTCTTAAGTTATCTTCATTATCTCTAATCCAGACCAATTGTATTCTACGTTGAATAGTTGATTTTATATGTATTCAGTACCCCAAGGCCAGAGTTGTAGCACATTCATAAATGTCTATGATTTCCTCCCTTCTTGTGCTTTTAAAATAAATAAAAATGAACTTTAGACAAATTGAGGTGGCATTAGTATCATGCACATCAATGGCTTGCCTAATTATGTCTCCAACTAGCAAACTCAATCACACATTCACAAACTATGCAAGGAAAACAAATACATCTCATCATCCTATCTGATAACTATGTTCATTTCCTTTCTAGAGTCCTTATTCTGCAAAAGATTTGATTTGAAAATAAATACAGTTAATGTGATGTTGGGATTTACTAATCCTCCTCTCTTCTCTTTAGTACTCTGAGTAAATAATTGTAAATTGAAGTGCAGTACTTTCGTTCTAATATTATTTCGAGCCAGCCTTGGTGATTTATTTAAGATTCATTATACTTTCTTTTTAATTCTCTGTACAGCATGATATTCTATCATTTTTTATGCTTTTCCATGTCAGTGACTATTGCAACTTTTCCCACACAATAATGATTATAGCTTATTATGGCCACTGTCCATAAAGTTGTTAAATTGATAGTCATGCCTGAGTTCGAACTTTTTAAATACTATTTATTGCCTTGGCATCATTATCAATTTTTTTCCTTTTTACTAATACTAAACAAGACTTTGAAGTATTGCAATTCCATGTGCCATACCTGTTCTTATTTCTATAATGAGAGAATAACTCTTTTCATCTACCTTAAGACAGAGCACACATTTAGAAAAAAGTAATGTGTTTTTGTATAGGTAATAGATTAAGATTCAGAATTCTAAGGTTAAAATCGTCCTTCCGAAATAGAAGGTTGGAAGTGATGTTAGCAAATACAGCTGCGGGAATTCTCAACCTCATCTCTCCACCTGAAATCTTTTGGAGCTCTTCCACAAGCTAATGTGCCTTCACGGATATCCTAGGACTTGGTGGTGAGACTTGCACAATCTCTTGGAAACAGAGCTGAGAGAAGGTACATTCTAAAATGTACGTTGGCCAAATCACTCCTTCCCTAAGCCAACATATCACTGCACATAGGGAATTTCCCTGGGTCTATAGTTTCTTTGCTGAGGAAAGAGTTTCAAAAGGAGACTCACGGTACCCGCCATTCAGGGACGCTCAGAATGTAGCTATGTGTGGAGATCCACTCCTGTCTCATTTCCTAGAATCTCATACATCCCTGTGAGTATTGGCAGGGCTTGATGACCTGGGCTTAGTTAGAAAAAAATAGTAAGAACGGAACTCAGATCAACCAGCGCACAGGTTAACAATGACTCTGTAGTATCAATTAACAGATGTGCCTTATCAGAGAGTCTAGCCGAAAATGTCATGCTGCAGGAAGCATAGTTCGCAGAGACCGCAGTTCTAGCCAGCTTTCTCCCACACACTCGGTCTTCTCCTTAAGCCTTCCCCAGTTTAGGAGAAAACAGCAGAGCAGCGTTTTACTCTAAATCAGTGGTTGGGTGGCACATTTACCAAGCGTGGGAATCTGATTACGTCTTCCCTGGACCGGAAGGCAAGCCCACCTGTAGGGCGTCCCCTCTGGCCCTGCCTCCTAATGAGGCTGAGCGACCATCCCAGGGGCTTCTGTAGCTTTGGAGTCCGCTACACAGTTCTGACCAAACTCAATTCCATACGACAGCACTGTCAGCCAGGGAAGACAATGCGCAAACCCTCCTGGACGGAGATCATGCTAACGTCCACCCAGCAGCTCTGCCTGCCTGCAGTAGCCCACCGAATGAGCTCCTCCGACAGCGGACCACACCAAGGGCGGGGGATTCCCGAGGAAACAAAGATAGGAAATTATATGAAGTCTGGAAACTTCTCATAAACAAAATGAGAAATTTGAAAAGCAGCAAATAATAAAAAATAGAAACACTAGGCATAAGGAAAAAGATAACTGAACTGGAAAATCAATAGAAAAACACTTCAACAATATACTGGATCAAGCAGAAAATAAGAAAATAAAATATTTGATAGTATTCAGACTGAGAAGAAAAGAAAGTGGAAAGAAAACGGCCTCTCAGAACTGTGGACTGATGTTTGCAGAACAGAAATAACAAGAGAAAAAGACTAGAAAACATATTTAAGAAGTAATAGTGCTATAAATTCTCCAAACCTAGAAGAAGACAACAAAGAATTATTAGAACTAATACATTCAGTAAAGTCATAGGATATAAAACCAACATATAAAAATTAGTGACATTTATATAACTACAAAAATAAATCAGGGAAAATCTCCACAACACATTTGAGCAACAACTTTTTGCATATGACCCTAAAAGCACAGACAACCAACAGAAATTAGGCAAACTGGGTAACATCAAGCTAAAACATTTTTGTATGACAAAGGAAACAATAAAAAAATGCAGAAACAACTCACAGAATGTGAAAAATATTACAAATTATATATCAAAAAAGGAGCTAATATCCGAAAAATATAAAGAACCCAGTAACAAGAAGACAAATAATCTGATAGAGAAGAAGAAACCTGAACAGACATTGACAAAAGAAGATATAGAAATGGCCAATGAGTATATGAAAAAATGCTTAGTATCACCAACCATTTTAAAAATTTTAAAAAATGAAACAGATTTCAGGTCATTCCTAGGATGGCTTTCATCAAGAAAATGAAAGGTAAAAAATGTTTATGAGAATGCAGAGCAAAGGGAACTCTTGTCCATTGTTGGTAGAAATATAAATTAGTTTGGCCATCATGCAAAGGGTATGAAGACTCTTCACACAACTAAAAATAGAATTACTATATGATGCAGTAATTCTACTTCTGGATATATAATCAAAGGAAATGAAATCTATACCGGAAAGAGAGACTGCATTCCCACATTCATTACACCAGTATGCCCACTGGCCAAGAAATGGAAACAGCCTCAGTGTTCATCAAGAAAGTAAACATTCACAGTGAAATAGTATTCAGCCTTTAAAAAGAAGAGAATGTGTCACTTGCAACACTAATGGATTAACCTAGAAGCCATTGTAGTAAGTGACATAAGCCAGGTACGTAAGAACATAAATACCACATGGTCTCATTTGTATGTGCAACCTAAGAAGAAGAAAGTTGAAGGATGGCTACCAGTGGTGTTTGGGAGGCAGGATGTAAGGAGGGGGGCAATAAGAAGTTGTTGATCAAAGGATTCAAATGTTTAAAAGAATAAGCTTTGATACCTGGTTCACAGCAGAGTGACAATAGTCAACAATATGTGATGTACATTTAAAGATAACTAAGAAAAAATTTGGATGTCTCACCATAAAAATTATAGGTAAGAGAGATAATGGATGTATTAATTTGCTTGATTTAATTATTTTACATTGTATATGTTCACCAAACATCACATTGTACTTATTTTATACAATTATCTACAATTATGACTTGTTAATAAAACTGATAGTAATAAAAATTAAAATAATTTCAAAGGTTAAAAATGGAAAATAAAAATCTTTATATATTGAATAATCTATAAATATAAGAGAAAGATTTGTTTTAGTTTCTTTTTCTTTTTTTTTTGGCGCATATATGTATATGTATATGTATGTGTGTGTGTGTGTGTGTGTGTGTATATATATATATATCCCTGAATACAAGTGTATGTGATCATGCATATATATGTTTGGCCATTTTATTCTGTTCTTCTTTAAACTATCTAATAAAATCTTAGGCCATTTCTCTACTTTATTATTTCTCAAATTTTTTAGCTCTTTATATATATTCTGGATATTTCTGCTTTTATGAAGCATGTATGTTGCAAAGGTTTTCCAAACTCTTTCAACTGTGTATAGATTTTGTTTATACAAAAATTTTGTTTATACACAAAGCTGTAATGTCATGAAGTCTATGAGTATTTTTATTACAGATACTGGATATCTTGCTTGCTTGGTCAACGGCATTCCTTCCATTATTTGATGATGCATTTTATCTCTTAAGTTTTTTTTCAAGATAAATATGATTTTTATTTTATGGATGATCACTTATTAAGTCATAATTTTCCCAATGAGTTGAGATATTATCTCAAGCATATATTAAATACTCAAGTATGTCAAGTTTATTTCTGGAGTCTTTATTGTATTTCATTACTTTGTACTTTGTCATTTTTGTTATTACTGTGAATGCTGGCTAATTTTCATACCTGTACACCATTAAATTGATTATGACCTATTTACACAGTTGTTCAATGTTGAGCAAAGCAAGTCTTCTCCCATTTCTATTTTGTGCTTTTTTACATTATTACAAATAATAATAAGCATTTATTTTGCCACACAAATTTTAAAATTATTGTATCTATTTCAAAGATAATGTCTTTCCCTAAGAAATCTTCTTCTAATTGGCACATAACTAAGTTTATATATTAATTTTGACACAGTTGTATTAGTTGCCATTCTAGAGTCAACAGCTTGCAAGAGAGCAGATTTAATACAGGACATTTACAAGTTACAACATTCACACACAAGCCGAGTACAGAATGTCTACCTAAGCACTAGAGACCCAAAAGATCCAATCGAGAACTGGGAGCCCATGACACTATCTCATGTATGTCCATGTCTGCACTAAAAGCCTGAAGAAATCTATACTGGAACCAGGATATGACACTCACAGCAGAGATGAAGACCAGAGCTCCCCTAAAGTGAATAGCACCCATCCTCAACGACAGCAAGGCCCTGAGCTCCTGCGACAAGAACAGCCAAGTTCCCTTCTGGAGAACCAGGCACAACAGAGCTTCTCCTGGGAGACAGCTGGCCACTATCTTCTACTCCTGTTCTCCTTTATGCTGTGTGGGCAATAATCCTCAGGTGGATCTTCTATGCCTAGAACCACAGCAACCCTGTCCAGTTGGGTGTTCCAGCTCAAGTTGACCATATCAGCCCATCATGCACAATCTATATTTAAATAGTCCCATCTAATAACACAAGACATTTTTTCAGTAAAATTATATCATTTCTACTTATATCATTCTCATTTGACTTATTGTTAAATATGTACAGTCTTTGTCATTGTTGTGAATGGATTTATCTCCATATTTATTTTCTTGGATTTTATTTAATAAAAAATAAGCTTTAATTTTTATATATTCTTCCTGTGACCATTTACATTGGAAAGTTTTTTATCAATTCAAATCGCTTTAAATTTAAATCTTTTGGATTTTGTAGGTATAAAACATGCTTGTTAAAAATGGATTACATTTTTTCTGTTTTTTCTTCCTTGAAACAGTGATGATGCAAAAATATAAATGAACCTGCTGTAAATTGGGAAGGGATGGGGAATGGAAAGGAGGGGTGGGGAAGAGGGGGAGGAAACAAGATACATCATGTATAGGTACAAAATAACCATGATGAATGTGATCATTATGTATACATTGTACCAATACAAGTTCTTGGTAAAAAAATTAAAAAATAAGAAAAAACACTGATGATGGTATCTTTCACAAAGTCTCTGTGAAGAATAGATGAATTAAAGCACTGGAGCATTTTGAAAGGCTCCTACCTTACTAATCTTTAATAAATCATTGATATTAATGGTAATAATAAGTGTTATTATTGTAGTTGCTCATTTTATTTAAAATAGCATGAGTATACTTCCATGTACATGTATATATGTCTGATATCATTTGCCTTTCTTTGTATTGGAAAAATGCAGAACTACTGTATAATTTTCCTTTAATCTAGTTTTCAAAGTCAATTGCCTAAAAGAAAACACAAATAATTTGTCCAAAGTCTGTTAGATATAGTTTCAATTCACAATTTAATATGTCTATTATCCAGGGCACTTAAACTCCAAATGTGAAACTCTGCTTTATATACATACAGTGGGACTAATTGCACTTTATACCTCTAGACATTGTGAAGATTAAATAAGATCACGTTTGCAAATTTCTAAATATCATTAATTGTAAAATCTAGATGTAGATATTCAATTCATGTTAATACTTCCTTTACCCCTCATTTCCATAACTCAGGAAGGCCTTATATGTGGCCTTCAAACGGTCAGTAGAAATATAGTATTGCCTTTCATTATTAGCACTTAACCATCACTATTATCCCTTATCTGAATGATTAAAAATAAACTTTTATATGTTATTTCCTAATCATAGCCCTCTATATAGTCACTGTAATAGGCAAATTAGATCTAATGTACTTCAAAGATCTTGTGCTTAATAAATGTTGATCCACTGAACTATACACATGGTTTTTGAAAGATCATTTAACATGAAAAATATTCATCCAAAAATATATTAGAGTCCAGAATTGATAGTGATACCAACTTTTTTAGTAATAGAATGATTCTGGGATTTAATAACTCGGTTGACCCAAAAACCTCATGCTTGTACATTTAGGAGGTATTCTTACATAATGTATTTTAAAATTATATTCTTACACAGACTTGTTCATTACTCATAAGCACAAAGAAAACTCAAAGTCAGGGTGCCGGAATTTGCATTTTTAAATAGGCATCTCTAACGCATGTACTGAGAATAGGGCTGCAATCGCTAAATCATCCTGGCTCTGGGAACCCATACGAACTGGAAACTAATGAGGTAAGCAATTTTGGTTAATTAGAATCAGTAGTATCATCCTTTAATTAAACATTATTGATTGCATTATAGAGGGGGCAGCCTTTTGAAATTATATGCTCTTATACAATAAGTCTTTGCCACACAAATGTATGCAAAGTGACAAGTTTACTTTGACATGGACTATCCCCTTTCTATACATGCTGATATACCAGGATTTTACATTTATAAAGTCAGAACTGGAGAGATTTCCAAACACTAATTATATGATGTTTGCCACTCTAATGTGTGTTAAAATTTCTTTTGAACTGACACAGAAGGGTTTTATGAAAATAATATAATTGGCTAGTCATGAAGAGTTTAATTTATTCTCATTATAAAGGAAAAATATGAGAAAAATCAGTTAATTATTGCATAATTATAACTGAAAAATATAGAGAAAACAGTTAATTATTGCATAATTTACAATTTTTAAATTAGAATTTTCCCTTTAATTATCGCAAATTTTATTGACGATATTTCTGCCTGAATGTTTCACGACATATAAGTTTTGTGAGGGCAGAAACTGTGTCTATCTTGCTCAACCTGGTTTACTTTCCTTGAATTTGTGTTTGGTACAAAATGAGCATATGAGAATACTAGTGAGTTATTGAGGTGTTTTTGTAAAACTTCTTTGTCCTTGGAGACTATGTTTTATGGACAAGCATAGTACCCAAGGACAAAGAAGCCACAGAAAGTCTTGGGGTCCTGCTGCCCTTCTTCCTACACAATGCCTGACTACACAGGCTTTAGAAGGCTCAGTCCCATCACTGAAGATCTACTGCATTGTCAACTTTAGTCCACCACTTGGTTTGTTCCTATGCTCACTTTCAAGAAATTCTTTCTTAAATGTAACCCCCAAATCGTACGATATAATTTTATTTCCTTTTGTTTTGTATCAGTAGACATGGAGAATAACTGGACATTATTCCTGTATCAATTTAAAGACCACTGACACATAGCCATTAAAAAAAAAAAGTAAACTAAGTGTCTTGATATGTTACACTTTTTGTAAGTAAATGAGAAATTATGGCACATAATCGGGACTAAACAAATATGAGAACACCTGGAACCAGTCTTTCTCTCCAGTGGATGGAAGTCCCATGTCTTTTATAATTTTTCCATAGGCTTCAGGTTTCAACTTTTTTATGAGAGTCTTCAGTAAATAAATTTCAACTGATAGTAATTCACCTTAGTCACTTTCCCGTCTGGGGCAAAATACGTAACACCCATTGCTTAAAGGAGGAAAGTTTTATTTTGACTCTCAAGGTCAGACCATGGTCAGCTGGTTTCCAGAAACAAACAGCACAAGGAAGGGCATGAGTGAAAGAAAGCTGTTCAAGCCATGGAAGCTGGGAGGCAGAGATTGGAGGGAAGAGCCAGGGAAGGAGATATATCTTTCTGGATTAGCCCCCAGTGACCTGCCTGCTTCAACCAGCACCCAGCTTTCTAAAAGCACATGTATCTACAGACCCATCCATAGATTAACTCAGCTGTCAGTTAGTGCCATCATGGTCCAGTCACCTTCCAAAACACATGAGACAGGTTAGGTCTAACCCCTACCGGGTAATCATTAAAGCCAGATTCAAATGGGCTCCAAGTTATGTACTGTGAGAAAGTCCAAACAAATACAAAACTAGCAGCAAAGTCAAACAATTAAAAGCAAGACAATTTTAGAGTGAAAATTAGCAAGGTGAAGATCCTAGCAAATTTTGCTACTTATATGGGCAAACTATTTTACTTCACCATGTTTCTGGTTTTTCATTTATAAGATATTGCTAATAACAATCTCTACTTTGACGATGTTGTTCAAATCAGTATCATAGTTGAAGGTCTAAATCCTAAATATTAAAATTTTCATTTTTGTCCTGAGACGTGAGATATTATTTTTAAAATCCTCCTTATCTACTACTCTGTGTGAGTTCTACCCAAGATTCTATGGGTATATGGAGGAGACCATCTAAATATGAACTGTTAATAATTCGATTAAAGTACTTAAATATTAGAATTTTATTTAGAAATTATTTAATTTGTGCTCATATTCACACATCCCAAGAGCATAATCCTGGAGGCACAGTGTGCCAAAAAAATGCTTTCTTTTTATGGTAATTTCTTTCTTAAATAAACAAGTACCCAAAATTTCTTAATATGTTAGATTTCTTTAGAGGTCAATGAACTTAAGGCTACATAAACAGGACAAAACAAATAGAACAATCTGAGAGCAGGCCTTCTCTTTAGTAGACTAAATCATCCACGATTCTTTGTCATTTATGCAAAGGCTTCATCTTGGCATTGGGTGAAAAAGATCTTCAATACATGTATTTCCATTGGTAGTAGCTGGATGCTAGCTTTTAACTGACTCTGGTCAAGTTTTATGAAGAAATGTAAAGAAACAGAAGGAAACCAGCAAGATCTACTAATGAAGGGCAGAGGGCATTAGTCCCCTAGTTAGCTGATACCTGCCTAATAGGTCTCCATTAATTGTCAAGATGGTGTATCTTCATTATAGTGCAACTGTTGGAAAGCAGGTATATCTTCTGTATTTTCATTTTTTAAATGTGATGGACTGTTAGGAGTATATCTGCAAAGATGAATGGATTACTTGTGCTTAGGAGGCAAAGCAGTCCATAAACTTTATAAGTTCTCCCAAAGTGTTACGACTCTATTCATGATTTTCAATAATTCCCAAGTGGTTTATTTTGGAGTTACCAGAAATACTGTGTTCTATGCTGCTGTTATGCATTTTAAAAAAATCTCTGTCTTTCTTTTGATAGACAAGTTTGCAAATCTGATTAGCAGAACCAGCCCGTCAAGTACCCTATTTCATCAAGAACAGTATCTATGTAACCCAAAGTTAGCCTGGGCTCCTTCTTCCTCATTTGGAGAAGAAACCGATATCTTGGTTTTACTTTATTTATTCATAGGAGAAGGAAAGGAATATATTTTTCTAACTTTTGTGCACTAAGTGATTACTTCATTATTTGGAAGAATAAATTAAACCATCAGCTAAATAGTAAACTAGGTAGAAAATAAAAACAATAATTTTGTAATGCTGTGCTTTATGGCTATCCACTTTAAAAAATACCTAAGAATACATTTGTGGATTAAGAACACTTTACCTTATTTTCTAACTCACTGAAACATCTACAGCTCTTAATGGATCATGAAATCATTAAGTAAGAACAATAATTTCATGATTAGATTACAGGTATTCCATTCAAAGAGTAAAAAATACAGGCCTATGTGTATATATGGAGCTATTTAAAGCAGAAGTATGTAATTATAGCGCTTTTTACTTGGGTTTTAAAACACATCATTTGTCACTGGCCATTTTCTCTGAACTTCACTTCCTTCTTGCTTTCTCACTAGAGTTTTCCTGTTAAAATGCCATTTATCTCTAGGACTTCACAACCCACTCGTCTCACATCATAAACTAATCTTAATTGGAGATTAAGCTTTGGTACAATTTTTTGTTTTTTGGGCCTCAAAATTCATCAGTAATAGTCTAGGCCAAAAATGATATACAGGTCATTTGGTCTTTAACATTTTAAGAATTACATTATAACATGAAGGACACATGAAAAAGAAGTGAAGAATTACTAGAAATTTCTTATTCATTACATTTATCATATTACGCACAAAATTTCATGCTGTTACAGCTATTACTTCTGTCCATACTCAAAACTAGTCATCCTACGAGCCTAATTAAGGCAGGAAGTATTTTTGTGGCTTTATGTTACAGTTTTAACCTTTAGCACAATATGTTACATATAAAAGGTAATATGAAATGGACTTTTAGTAAGTGTTATTTGTAATATTTTGAAAGTTTTAAAGTGATTTTAAATAATAAGAACTTGGCTTTCAACCTTATTAATATTAAAACAAGTATCATAAAGACAGTTATAAACACTGTAATATGCATGCTTTATTTGGCATGCCTTTGAACTGTTAGCTTTAAGGTTGAATATTCTTGGCAAACAAAAATCATTAACTCTGTTTTCTATTAACTAAGTAGGTATCTTTATTTTCACTAAAGTTGCGTGCATTGGTTAAATCTCTTCATGGCTAACATTGAATTAAAACGTTGGAAAAATCAACCAATAACGAATGCTGGCGGGGCTGTGGGGAAAAAGGAATACTCCTCCACTGTTAGTGGGAATGTAGACTGGTCCAGCCACTGTGGAAATCAATATGGAGATTCCTCAAAAAACTGCAACTGGAGGTTCCGTTTGACCCAGCTATTCCCCTACTGGGGATCTTCCCAGAAGAATTAAAATCGTCATACCACAAGGACGTATGCACCACCATGTTCATAGCAACACAATTTGTAATAGCTAAGTCTTGCAAACAACCTAAATGCCCAACAACCAACGAATGGCTAAAGAAGATGTGGTTTTTCTACACAATGGAGTACTACACTGCCATAAAAAGGATAAACCAGAGTCATTCGTATACAAATGGATGTTCCTTGAGAACATACTTTTAAGTGAAATAAATCAGACACTCATGAGTACATATCGAATTGTTTCTCTGATATGAGAAACCATAACTGTAAATAAAGACAAAGAGGTATAATAGATATTATATAAAAGGAGGATGGTGTGCAGAGGAGAGGAGTACTAGAAAGGAAGAAGGGGAAAAGCAGAAAGGCAACAGGGGAAAGACAGGGGAAAGGGAAAATATGGAAAATGATGAATGAACCTGCTGTAAATAGGGAGGGAAGGAGCAGAGGGGAGGGGTGGGGGAGGGGGGGAGAACCAAGATGCACCATGTATAGGTACAGAATAAATGTAATGAATGTCACCATTGTATGTAGAATGTACCAATACATGTTCTTGGTTTAAAATAAAAAAAAAAAGATATACTGAAAATAAATAAATAAATTCATTTGGACAGCCTAACCCTGTAGTCTCTTCTGTGTTTTTTTTTTCTTTTTGTTTTTGTCTCAACTATATTCAAAGTCTTCTGTAATAAATGTATATAATCAGAATCACATTTAAGCTCTTAATTATCTTTTCCTAAAATAAATAACTGAAATACAGTGTTCCTCTGTAGTAGACTCAATTCAGTGTTCAATTACTGAGAGTTTATGATAGGCAAATCTTGTTAACAGAGTTTTGGAAGATAATATAGTGAATGAGAAAGACAAGATTCCCAACATCTAGTAATCCAACATCTAATAAATTATATTCTTATTATTGAGTATAATCACTCTATTACACAGTAGAACTCCAGAATTAAAAGAGCTAAAAGGGAAGAATTTGATGTTTAAATGTTTGTGCCTATCTGTACACTAATAACCTGATTTGGTTATTAAACAACATATACATGCATCAAAACATCATGCTGTACTTGTATATTTATGTCAGTTAAAAAAACCTCAAGTAAATGTCTACACAAATACCTGTATGAGCCCTGAATAAAACTGAAGTTACGACCTTTGTCCTGCACGTGGAGTGAGGCTTCACCTGTTCATATTTAACATCCAGTTGGTGGACTTTTTAGATGTCTCGCAGATGAGTTGCTTAAAATGTGCTATTTGTTGTAATAATTACATTCCAATTACTCTTTACTTTTGTCCCTCTGGCTCTTGCTCTCTTTTCAGATTCAACTGTCACTCACACAATGGGAAGACCCAGACATTCCTTGAGTATGAATATTAACACCGAGAAGCAGTGGCCTCGGGGGGGGGGGGGGAAGTGATTGAAGAGGTGAGTAAAACAATAGAGATGCATATGATGGGGAGGCGTTTTGTCTAACTCTTCACTTTCTGGTACTTTCTTTGTTTCTGAGTTACATTTTACTGAGTGTGCTTTTTTTCCCCATTGTGCTAACCTGGAGGAATTTTTTTTTGCAAGTTAAGCAACAGCTTTATTGAAACGTGTGCAACTTTCATTAAGTTTTTAGAATATTCTTTAACTTCAGAAAATGTGTAGATTTTCCAACTGTAAGTTCTTGTTAAAGTTATTGACACATTACATTTCACAACAGTTATGTTCGTGAGAAAATTGCTTATAAGTTACAAAATAATCCTTTGGCTTCAATTTGTGGTGAGTCTCTTAAAAATACTTCTTATATTATTTCTCCTTGCCATCACTTCTCTGCCTCATCTCCCACTCTCTCTATCCTAAGAAGTACAGTAATTGTCAATTTTTAGCATTAGAGAAACCACGGAGATCATCCAGCCCCAAATTTGCAGTCTTTAACCATTAAGAACAATCTCCAATTGTTTCATCTATGAAACTCACCTCTGAGAAAATGCCATCTAGCATGTACAGTAGTACTAATGACTTTAGAATTTTATTAACAACAAATTGGAAACATAAATACCAAATGCACTCTATAAACTAAATTAACAATTATTTTGTACAATGTAATTAAATCAAATGTTTTGGGTTAGTCTGTGAAGAATCTAAAAGATTGATACATAATTTCTATGAGGTTTTTCAAGGTTCGCTAACATTTGCTTTCCTCCATTGTTACAAAGGGAAACCTTTATATACAGGAAACTTTAACTGAGAAACTTCTGGTCCAGCTTAGCAGCTCACAATAGAAGCTAATAGGAGCTCACAATTAGGAGCTCAGAAAAATGGCAGGCCATGAAGAATACCCTTGAAAGGCAAAGCATTGCTACAGTTTAAAATGTTTATATATAACTCCTATAGTAAGTCATACAGAACATAAATATACCTCTGTGATTTGAAATGGAATGATCTCATTGTCAATAACCATTTGTGCTCTCTCCCCTTACTCCACTCTCCAGGATCAAAAGCACATGTACTTGAAAATTTGGTAGATAGTGTAAAACTACATTTCAAAACCATTATACCCATTTAAACCTCCACAAATAAAATGTGACACATATTTTTGCATCCAATATTTGCTAATATATGAAATTAGAGGTCTCTTGTGATATAGAATGAGAAGTTAGTATTATTTAACTTTTGCTACCCATATTAAAGTTTGAAATTTGTGAATGCTTAGTTTCACTCTTAGATGTACACTGTGTAGAAATAAACTTACCTATGCATCAAGAGATAAATACTAGAATGTTAACAGACTATTAATATTCAAGTACTTTGTCAGATGTCTGGCAATGTTAGAATGGATAAATTATAGATTTCATATGATATAACATTATACAGAAACAAAATGAATGAACAATGTCATTTTGTAGCAAAATAAGACAATGTTGTATCCATTTCCTGTTGTGTTATTTTTCCTTATTAATCTTAAGAATTCTTTATATATTCTGAATGAGAGTTCTTTGCTGGTTTACATGTTACAAATAGAGTAATTTTTTGTTACTTCTTTCCTATTTACTTTCACTCTATCACTATTTCTTGGTGATAACAAAGGGCAAATTTCAATGGAATCAGAGTAATCTGCATTGATTAGGGTTCTCCAGAGAAGAATCAAGGGAAAATACACGTAGAATTATAGGTAGGGATTTATTAGTTGGTTTCCAGGATCAGAGGCGTAGGAGTCCACAATGGCTGTCTCTGCACAGGGGAGGCTACAGATCCAATAGCTACTCAGCCTAAGATGACAGAGGATGCAGAGCAAGAAAGGCCAAGAATGTCACTAGTCCAAGGTCAAAGGCCTGGAAGTTCACTCTTTAGAGACACTACTACGAGTCAACTTTGGGAGGCTGAAGACAGTGCACGCCGATGTCCAGAGTTAACGGTTGCAAAAATACTCCCACTCAAGTAGACCAGAGCTCTTAAAAAAGCAAAATCAACGAACAAAGAGGCCAACTTCCTCCTTTCCTATTTACTCCATCCAAGTTACAAGCCTACTGGTTGGTACCACCCACAAGTCAGAAACACCCCACAGACACACCCAGAACTGTGCTTTTCTAGTCTTTTAGGCATTTCATAAGCTAGTCACCTTGACATACAGTCACATAATGATTTTTCTCTTTTGCTTTGTAGTTATGATATTTTTATCCTGGCTTAAAATATCTCTCTCCCAGATCTCTCACATTGTATTCTCAAAGCTTTGTTATTTTTCCCCAACCTGTCAATCAATTTTCCTTAAGCTCCCAGAGCAATATTATGGACAGCAACCTTCAGATTCAGTGCGCCTCACTTCTACACTTATGCCAAAGGATCCAAGGCTTACATTAAGAGACTTTCCTTTACCAGTTAGGTGGCTACAAATCGCCACATACCAAAAGCAGAAACAAGGTACCTGCTATAAATCCTTCTTTCACATTGTACTCTATTCCTTGGCAGAAGTATTAAGTTAATGCTGTTTCTTTTTATACCACTGCACATTCTATTTGCTCTCCTCAGAACTCTGCTTTCTGCTATCCAGTTGGAAATCTTAATGATTCTTACCCTTGTCTCACTCCATGTCCCTAATGCAATGATCAGACTCTACTCTAAATAAACACTTCTATTCAGTTAGCCGCAACGTATGATATCAACAAATACAGCATTTTATAGTCAAAATGTTACTATAAAATCATGTCATTCTTATGCTCAAAACCTCTTAATGATTTCCCACTATGCTTCGAGTGAAATCTAAAACATTTTGCACAATTTGTAATGCCCTGTGTCTGGTTCATGACCATTTTACCAGCTTCAAGTGTTATCTCCACCACCTGTCCTGGTCGCCTGTCTCTCCCCTACCTGTATCAAATGCTCTCTCACCTCCTGGTCATTGAACATGGATTTTCTACTGCCTGAGTTCTTCTCCCAGTCTAACATCGACCCATTTGCTCTGTTACAAATCAACTTGAAGTCAATTTCTTCTGGCATCTTTCCACAAACACACAACCTGTCCTTCATTCAAGACTATAATAAATCCTCCATTACACTGTCTCATCATAAGCTATGTTTCCACTTTTATCAAATCCGTACCTCTGTCATTATCAGCTTCTAATTATCTAAGTTTCATTGTACTGTGATAAGAAGATCAACATTAATAATGTAGTGTTATGATGATAATGAAATATGAACATTAAAATGAAATATAATCTATAAAAATGGTTTTATAAATATTATGAGAATATTCTTCCTTACTAAATTTGTCAGGTACTGACAAATTTGAGTAAGAAGTAATGTTGGCTTTCATTTTAACTCATTCAGTGCTTAGCTAAGTAGATGTTCAGCAAGAAATTTCTAATAAACATCAATTATTCAAATGGCAATGTCAAAACAATTATCTGTCTGGAAAATCTCAAAAAGAAATAAACATCCAAAAAAAAAAAAAGAAATAAACATCCTCCATTCTAGTCCATGCTGTCTGTTAAAAGTAAAGCTTAAAAGGAAGGCAGGGAGGAAGGAGAGAAGGAAGAAAGAGAGGAAAAAGAGGAAGGAAGGAAGGAAAGAAAAGAAGGAGAAAGAGTACCTTAGACTATCAGCCTTTTCTTATCACTTGTTCTATACATCTAACAGACAGGCAAAAACAGAAACTATATTCAAAATGAATATGCTCTTCACCTTGTAGTTTATAACCATCAAAATAGATAGATGGCCTAATCATTCTTAATATACAAGGGCTTCTCTTTACACTGAACAAATCGGTATATTTCAGTGAGACATTAGAGTACTCTTGGCATTCACACTCTTGGACATAGTATCAACAGGCTATAAATTACATAGGCAGGAAAGTGGTTCATTTTTTAGAAACTAAATTAGACTCTGACTTCAAGTGACTTATCCTTCCTCTCAGCTTTATCTAAATATGAATCACAATAAATGATCTTCTTATAGTGATAGGATAGTCACAAAGTCATTTCTTGAATATACTCTTTGAGTGCTACAAAACAACCAGGGAAGAGGCAAATTGTTATTATCTCCATTTTTAAAATATGATGATTTCAAGAAGTAAATTGAGTAACTAAGAACATATATAATAAATAACAAGATAATCTTGAGTAATTTCAAAATCATTTTTTGCTGTATAAAACCATGGTCATAATTTTGAGTTTCTACTGTGCTTTCTATCCATTGACTTGTCTGTAACATTATTTCCACAAAAGCTTGAAAAATAGTGCTCCTTATTTCAATAGATACTACTAAAAGCTTAGAAAATGTGCTCATATACTTATTTCCCTGTTGTTGTTTTTGAGACAGTGTCTCGCTATGCAGTCCAGGCTGGCCTCAAAGTCAATATGTAGCTTCGGCTGGCCTCAAACTTGTGGCAATCCTCCTGCCTCAGCATCCCAAGTGCTGGGACTAGAGGTATGGGCCACCATGCCCTGCTAATGCTGCTAATCTTAATACTATCCTGCTATTGTTATAAATAACAAAAATGTGCTATTTCTTTGAATCCTCTTAAACCTATGTTAGCTATTACTGCAAAGTACACTTTATGAAAGAGTACTTTCACAAAAGTACTTTACAAAAGACGAATCTCGGGCAAAATTACTCAACAATTTCACAAAATTGACACAGTGAATAAGTGATGGAGCCAGGATAAAACACAATCCAAAATAATGACTCCTTCCTGTGGAAGGCTGTACTTCAGTTCAAATAGAACATTCATCTAGCTCCAGGTGTATACGGAGCCCAAAGCTGTAGGAAGTGTTGCTTTTTGAGAGCCTCGGAAGTTGTAACATTTCTGAGGCAAGCTTGCCTGTGCCTCTCAGAGTTTCATTCTAAGGTCAGCCTTCTGACACTTCAGTTTTATCCAGCATGCTAATCGTGGTTCTTTTTTCTCCCAAACCCACACTTTCTTCTAATGAGCGAGGTTAGAAAATTAAGTCTTGGGACCCACGTCAGAAAAAAACAATTGTTTTGGAATTAGTGAATTTATTTTAATGTTAAACTTTAAAGTGTGGTTCATTTCGGGTTCAATAAAAGCATACCAGGACCAATAGTACCTACACTGTAGGATTATAAGAAATATCCAGGCTCAGTCTTCAAAGCAAAAATAGCCAATAACCCACATAGACAACCAAAATATTAGCAATGGAACAAATGTTGGGCACCATTAAAGTCATCGCAGCTTTCTTTTGTGAAAAATAGGCAATACTTACTCTATCTTGATATCCGGTTTTGAGAATCAAGTGAATTAAAACACTATGTGACGTTAGTTGTATTTGAAGAGTCAAACCTAAAAACAAATGAAAAACAGTATTTACTTCTATCAGAAACCATTACAAATTTAGATCATAACATTCACATTTCTAATGTAAACTAAGACAACTAATTGACAGCTGGACTCAGATAAGTATGGCATACAGCTGTGCTCAGTGGAAGGACCAGCTGTAATTAATGCCTAACCCACCACACACACACACACACACACACACACACACACACACACACACACACAGAGGTATTTTTTTCTCTCACTCTTACATTATATATAATCACTGACAAATAGAGCCAAAGACAGAGAGAACTGCCCACAGACCACACATCAGTACTTCAGAAGTAAAAACGAAAGGGGAGAATGGGGAAAGTAAGATTCTGGGAAAATATTTCTTCGCAAATAGATTCTCCTCATAATACAGTATACATCTGATGTGTAAGGGCTCACTCTTGCCAAAAGCCTGTGCCAGTTAATCTTAATTGTCAGCTTGACTGTGGTGAGAGACTCCTGGAAAGGTGATTGGGTCATGGGGGTTCTAGACTCATCGGTGGACAAACCACTGATACTCATAGCTAAATGTTTGGAAGTTGGGTAACTGGGAGTGCAACTTTGAGGGGTTTATCTCTTGCTGGTGTTCTTCCCCTGGGCTCTGCTTCCTGACTGGGAGTAAGACAGCAGCTTTGCTCCACCATGATCCTCCAAAAATAATGTTTCTGTTTTGGAGCCAGTAAACCATGGACCAAACCCTCTGAAACTGTGAGCTAAATAAACCTCTCCTTCATTAAGTTGTAGCTGTCAGCTACTTTCAATAGGAAAGTTGATTAATACATCTTGGCATTCTGATATCTGCATTCTCTCTGTGCTACTGGCTGTAGAGGTCTCTAGAAAAAACAAGATACACTGATAACAGTGCCTAAGCTACGTGAGTCCCAACACAGAAATGAATAGGATGTGAGGTAGTAGTGGCAGCAGCAGCAGCAGAGGATGTGATTCGCACTGGGGAAAAGAAGGGAAGTTGCTATGTCTATGCATTAATTTCCCCAGTGTCTGAAGATTGCCAATTATTTCCTTCCCTATAGGAACATTTGCTAAACTGAGAATTTGAAATTACTGAATCATCTCACCATCTTAAGGATGCAAGGACTGCCAAATGTTTCCATGCCACCTGCAGGAGCTCCCAGAGTTCTCACAATCACCCAATGTCATTCATACATAGGTTTTACAAGTCAAGAAGCAGATGGATCCCTACAGAAAATTTTTGTTATTTTTAACCCTTCTAGTCAATAAAATACCACTCTACAGAGGAAAAACATTTTTCTTGATAATTGCCATTCCCCTCACAATTGTGAAGCTGGTTCCCTTTGTCCTCATTCTCAATTGCTTTCAACTGGCTTCCCAACCTTACAGAGGGCTAGCACTTATGAAACTCGTAGTATGAGCCACAGGTACGTGTAGGCCAGATGGCCCATCTTTGCAGAGTGGAGCAATTCCATCATGATACAAGAGGAGTGTACTTATCCTGTTCAACACCACATCATGATGCCTGCTGCCTTTTTACCTCTAGTTATAACTAGATGAATGTTGGGTACTTATAAGTATTTCCAGAGTTGTACTGAAATTCAAGCACAAGACACCGAATAAATATATGCATGATTAAAGGAAAACCCAGGAGAGAGTGAAGCCAGAGGTTCAGTGCAAAGAAAATTATCAGTCTAGCATTCGATTACTTCTTATTATTTCAGCCATTCTTATAGGAGTATAGTAATATTTCACTGTGGCTATAATTTTTCTTTTCCTAATGGCTATTTGTAACACCCTTCCATTTGCTTATTTTCCATTGTTTATTCTCTGGTGAAATATCACTTCACGCCTTTTGCTCATTTTCTTACTAGATACTTTTTTATTGTTCAGGTTTGAAATGTACTTTGTAGTCTAGATATTAATCTTTTTTGAATAGCTGTCTCGAAAATAGTTCATTCTACTCTCTAGCTTGTCTATTTCAATTCAGAGTTTTTTTTTTTTCTTTTTGTAGATTGTGCTATTTACAGATGTCAAATCTAAAATCACTTTGCTTAATTGTAATGTATTGATCATCTTTCACGTTGCTGGGATTTAAAACCTGACACCTACCAATTAATGGAGTGGTTTATTTTGACTCATGGTTTCAGAAGTTTCAGTCCATGGTTGACTGAGTCCAAAAACAGCATGGCAGAAGAGTGTGACTCAGGAAAGTGCCTCAACTCATGGCATCTGAGAAGAAGCAAACAGAGAAAGAACCCAAGAGGAAGAGCCCAAGACCACATGTGTCTCCCAGATTACAGCCTCAGGACTCACCCAGGAATGTGCTTTACTAATCTCTCAGGCATCTCTCAAGCCAAACGAGTTGACAAGCATGATTAACCATCACAGTTAGCTCCCTTAATTTTTTATGGATGAATAGTTTATATTTTACATTTTAGTCCATGATTCATTTTGAGTTAGTTTTCATATGAAGTATGATATTAGATGGAAATTGAAATTGAAATTTTTTTCCATATAGGTGCCTAGCTGCTCCACCAATAATTATTCAAAAGTCTATGTTTCCTCCATTGAACAGCTTTTACAACTTTGTCAGAAATTCATTGAGTGCATTTTTGTGGGTTCTCTATTCTGCTCCACTTAGTTATGTGTCTATCCCCAGCCATGACCTCATAGTCTTAAGTAAAATAGGTATGCAGTCAATACTGGAATTCACTAGACTGATTCCTCCACTTTATTCTTTTCAAATTTACTTAATTCTATTTCCCTTGCCTCTCCATATATATTTTATTTATTTTTTTATTTTATTTTAATGGTATATTCTAGATGTACATAGTGATAACATTCATCATAGGGGATTTGTACCTGTACATGATATATCTTGTTGCTTCTTTTTTTCCCATTCCCCTCCCCTCACCCCTCCTCCCTCCTTATTTACAAAATCTTCATTTCCATTTTTTCCTTCCATTTCTTATTTCTCTTCTCCCTCTGTTCCTTTCCCCCTCCCTTGTTCCCTTTCCCAATATAATACACTTTAGTCTTTATTTATACTTTCAGTTTCTCACACCAGAGAAACAATGAGGTATTGAAACATGTGTGTTCGATTTGTTTTACTTAAAAGTATGGTCTCAAAATGCAGCTATCTACCTAGAGATATCACAAGCTTATCATTCTTTATGGCAGAGTAGTACTCCATTATATTAAAAAACCCACATTTTCTTTTGGGTGTTAAATTTGGTTAAACATTTTCTATGCTTGATTGATATAACCATATGATTTTTTTTCTTCAGCCTTTTTATTTGCTGAATTAGATTGGCTAATTTTGAATGCAGAATCAGCACGCCAATAAACTCACTTGAACATTAATAAACTAGAATTATTTCCAGTTGGTTATTATGTGTAATTTCTTTAATATATTTCCAATTCAATTTGCTAATGTTTTGCTAAAGAATTATATATCTATAGTCATGATTAAATTGGTATATAGTTTTCTTATTTTGTACTGTCTTTGGGTTGGTATGAGGATAGTATAGTTTTACAAAAATTAATTAAGAAATATCCTTTAGGAGTATTTTGCTTTCGAATGCCCCCTACTGTTCGAGTAGCTATCATCTCCTTTCCCCCCCTTTTCACCACATTTAAATAAACTGTCCTCCAAATAAATTGTTTTCTCTGAATTAAAAAAAAAGAAATATCCTTTATTCTATATTCTGGCGAACATCAGTATCATTTCTGTTCAATTTTCTTTCTCTATTTACTTTTTTTTTTATAAATAGTTATTTAATAAACTTCTTCCTCAAGAAAACCATGTAGAACTATAGACTGCTTTTTTGACAGTGATATTATTTTAAATTCATTTTCTTAAAAGACTTAGGGCAAATCAAATTAGTTATTTTTTACTATTTGTGCTCTGGGAGTTTGCAATGTTTTAAAGATTTGTACCATTTCAAACTTGTCACTGTCACACGAATGGTTTTTCAGTGTTTCTTTATTGCGTTTTCTGTGTCCCATGCTTCATTCCTGATATAAATTTGCATTCTCTTTTTCTCTTTGTCAGTCTCCTCAGAGTTTTATCAATTTTTTGAGGTTTTCAAAGAAACAATATCCTATTTCATCAATTTCACTTATTATTTTTCTATTTTTAACTTGATTGATTTCTATTCTTTATTCCCTTCCTTATACTTGATGTAGTCATTTTCTTTTTTTCTATGTTACTAAAATTATAATACAGATGATTGGTTTCAGATTTTCTTCTTTTCCTATATATGAATTTAATGATGAAAATGTCACGGTACCGCTATGGCTGTCTGCCACAAATTTTGATATGATTTATTTTCATTTGTATTCTTTTCAGTGTTTTATTGTTGTTTTTATTTCCTGTGCAACTTCCTCTCTGATCCCTGAATTATTTGCAGGTATAATGCTAAATGTTCAAACGGTGGAGGATTCACCTCTTATCTCTCTCTAGCTGATATCTGGTTTTTTTTTGCATTGTAGTCTTGAAATACATTTGTTAAAATTTTTTATATTTTTAGTTTTTATTAATTACTGAGGTATAGTGTACATGGAAGAAAGTGTACATATGTTATTTGTATATATTAAGTAAATTATTAGTTGTTATTATTAATGCATTCTTCTATATGCTTGCTGATTTTATGATGAACCATTCTACATTAATTTTTTGAAAGAAGGACTCTGTAGTCTCCAACTGTAATTGTGTATTCACTTATTTCACCTTTCAACTCTATGTTCTTTGTTGTATTTATTTTTCAGCTCCGCTTTTTGGTATATATTTAGGATTGAAATGTCTTCTTGGTAGATTGCCTCATTTATCTTTTGCAAGAAAACTCTCCATGTATCTCTGTAGTATGCTGATTTTAACTCTTTGGGGGAGATACCTAGATGGGGAATAACTGTGTCAAATGGAATTTCTATTTTTAGTTTTTTGAGGACTCTTCACATTGATTTCCAAAGTGGTTATACTAGTTTACATTCCCTCCAACAATGTAGAAGACTTTTTTCCTCTCATTCTCACAAACATTTATTCTTGAACGTTTTTACCATAACTATTCTTTCCAGGGTAAGAGGGTACCTCAATGTAGTTTTAGTTTGCATTTCTCTAATGGCCACTGATACAAGTCAGACACACAAGATTAGATATCGCACGCTTTCTCCTATATGAGAAACTTGAAACAAAGCAAACAAATATATGCCCCAAATTATCAAGTCCATTATTTCAAGGATATTTTAACGTATATGCTAATGTGTTTCATTTATACTACTTAGTTTACTGAAAAGAAAGTTGTGTGCTATTATCTGTTTCTTCTTTGTAAGAGAGAACTTTTTGTCTATGTCTTATAATCTAATTAATTTGAAGATAATATTAATAATGTTATTAGCATTTAACTATTGTTATTGTCTTATTTTGTTATAAAATTTTGTTTTATTTTTTCATAAAAAATTTAAAAAGATAAACTGTATTTAACAATTTTCTTCATATGAAGTCTACTTTATATGATATTAATATAGCTGCTTTTGCTTTAATTGATTAAATTGAGCAGGATATATCTTTGTACATCTTTTCTATTTTAATGTACCTATGTTTTTATATTTGAATTTTTTTTATACCGAGCTAGTAATTCTATTGTTTTCAAATCTACTTTTCCAGTCTTTGAGTAGGTTTATTTAGAAAACTTACACCTAATGTAATTTTGATGTATTTGGATTTAAGTCTGTCATTTCAATTTTTAATTTGGTTTTCTATTTGTTTCTACTGTTTTTGTTTCTGTTTTCTTTTTTATTTTTACTTCTTCTGCAATTTTGAGCACTTTTACAATTCCATTTTGATTCATTATTAATGTTTTTAGTGTATCTCATGGTACTACATTATGATACCTAACTCATTGAGAGATGCTATCATGTTACCATAACAAATGACATACATAAAAATCTTACCTCTTTTTCCATTATCTTACTCTCCCCTGAGTATTATATAATTTTTTTTTTTTTTTTTTTTTGGTGGTGCCGGGGATTGAACTCAGGCCCTTGTGCTTAGAAGGCAAGCACTCTAATCACTGAGCTAAATCCCCAGCCCTGAATATTATATAATTTTATTAGATATTCCTTTTATAATACCCAAAACTATGTCATACTATGTAACAATTTTTGTTTCACTTAGGAAATTTAGTATAAAAAGGAATCCTTACAGTAGATGTATATTTTTGTGTAATGTGTTCTCTCTTCTTTTGGATGTCCAAAAGTTCCTACTTTTATCAATTATTTTCAGCTTAAATAATTTGATTTAGGCATTCTTTTATAGTAGGTCTATTAGTGACAAATAATCTCAGATTTTCTAAATCTGCAAATCTTTATTTGCCCTTCATTCCTGAAAGATATTTTCATTGCCCCCCTAATCTAGATCGTCTTTTCTTTCAGAACTTGAAAAACACTGTGCCACTTTGGCCTCCAAATTCTGATGAGAAATCCATTGTCATTCAAATTATCACCCCACCCCATGAATGTTATCTTTCTTTCATTGCTTTCTATAATTTTTTAAATTTTGTTATAAAAAGTTTAATTATGACATGTCTTATCACAGAAATCACTGGTTTTATGTTTGTGCTTCTCAGTCACCTTCTAATTTAAGATTAATACATTTATACATTTTTGTCAGATTTGGGAGGTTTTCAGTCATTTTGCTTTTTGGCTGTACCCTATTTCTCTCCTCGTTTTGGATTTCTGATAACATCAGTTTTAAAATTGTGCTGTATTTCCTGAGACTATATTCTTTGTTCCCCTCTAATTTTTTCATTGTTCAGGTCTTACTATCTTTCAGCTCACTGATTCTTTCTCTACTATTACACTGCTGAGACCATCCACTGAGCTTTTAATTTTGATTATTTTTTGGTACCAAAACTTTCACTATCATCTTCTCTTCTTTTGCCGAGAATTTTTCATTTTTTTTCTTAAGGCTTTCTAATTATTTATTTTTCTTGTTCATAACTCTTCATTGTAGCATTATTTCATTGTAGCTGTTTTAAATTATTTTTCAGATAATTCTCTTTCACTGTCATTACAGCAGTATCTTTTTTTACTTTTCAGTCTGTAATCTTACTATTTTTTGAAACAAGTGAGCTTTTATTTTCATCGAGTGAAAAGCTGGACATTTTCATGTTATGTAACGAGAGTCTATATTTAAACATTTTGTCTTGGCCATCATTCTCTAGTAGTCAGGAGAAGGGTAGGCTTCATCCTGTTTCTGCCAGACAGAGGGAAGAATGTGGGATCTCCCATTCAGCCTCTATGGCTCTTGCAGAATAGACAGTCTTGTAACGGCTGGCGGGGTAGTATTTCTGCTTTCCCATATGATCTCCCCTAACCTTACGCTGGAAGTGTCTTCACTAGTTTTGGGTAATGATGAAAATTCAAAGACCACCTCTGATACCACCTCAATATGGAAGAGCAGAGATGTCTCAATTAGAGCGGAAATTCAGGCTTTCCACATCAACGAACTCCACAGACACATGGGAAAAGGGGCCTGCTTAGAACTGGCCACAGTTGAAAGTCCCTTCTTTCTGCTTAGTGTTCTCCGACAACATCTGGTAAGGTTGATTGGCAACTTGTGACAGCCACACAAAAGACAGTGTAGGTTCCCATTGCCTTCGCTGAGGAGGGCTGGGAAGGAGCCAGGGCCTTTTCTGTGGTGTTTGGCTGAAGTACAGAACTTATCTAAATGTTTTTGTCTTGCTAGGTTGCCCTTTTCCTCATTCTTTAAAAACAAACAGGCTTTGTGGGTTGTTTTTGTTTTTGTTTACACCCGTCAGTGTTTTCAAATTGCCAGCTTTTACAGCCTGTAGGTCTGGAACATGTGATGGAAAAAGAAATAAATAAACAACTTCAGGGACTCACTACTTGTCATTTCCTGAGTCTCAAGCTCTCTCATTAGTACATCTTCTTCTCTTCACTTTCTAGACTCTTTCTAGGTTTGTTTTACATATAATATCCAGGGCTTATAATTCTACTTAACAGGAAGAACAGGAAAAAGTATATATATTCACTCTTTTCAGAAGACTGTTTTTTTAAATTTAAATTTAAATTTTAATGACATTTTATATAGGTCAAATTTATGAGCCTTTAAATTTCCTACTTGTCTTTATTGTCATTTGCAGTTTAACAATATAGTTTAGTAGGTAATATAGTTTCATAATAATATTTTATATTTATTATATATCTTTGTATTTCTCTTTATAAATTAGCTTCTCTAGCAAAATTACTATTTTTAAATTAGTGGGAATACTGTAATTTGATTTATTAATTTAACCAGGATAAAAAGACTAAATTCTACAGAAAATATTAGAGGTAAATTCTAAGTGCTGTGAATGATGATATAGGAAAAACCATAAGATGGAACTGAAATTAAAGACTTACACATGCGGCTCCTTGATGGTCCTTCCTTGTTGCTGTGCACACTAGTGTCTTAGCTGCCAGAGTCTGAAAAGTTACATACTGGGATTTGACTGGGCTCCCTTGTTTCATGCTAGAGTATATTAAATCTTAGCTTTGCTACTTCAGTCTCAAGAGCCAAAGACTTACTGTCCAAGAATCTCTTGATTGATGGATATTCCAGGATCATGGCAGAAATGCTTTTTATTTCATTGTCGGACATGCCAGAACAAGCTTTGTCCCTTGATAGTATTTTTTTTTTTTTTTTGCACAGCTTCTGATTTTCACTCTCTAGGAGTGTCTGAAGATCTGAAACAATTAAGTTCAACCTGGTGCATAAACTGAAACATGTCTTGCAAGGATGAAGTAAATGTGGTGATCACAGTAAAACTCCACATTGATTTCTGACCTAAAGCCCTCCGAGGAGGGTCCCCGATTTCCCAAGGTGATATTTTACAAGAGAATCTTTGATTAAACTTTAAGATTAAAGAAAATTTAAGTGGCTAGACAGCTCCCTATTCACTGCATGTTTGAGAAGTCTTGAGAACATGTGTTATTCTTTTCAAGGTTAGTTGTAAATCAACTCTCTAAATTGCTTCCAGATCAGTATTTTCAGGCAAAGCATTAAAATGATGATTCTATCAGCCAAAACACTAATTTTTGCTCCCTCACTCACATACACAACACTACAAACGCTTTACCTAATATAGAAGATGCCAATCCAAATAATCATCCCTTCTGTAGGTCAGAAGATGTGTTTTCTGGATAAAAACTGCCGTCGGTAATTTGGTCACACAATATAGTGCAGACTTTTAATAGATCAGCTGAATATTTCTGTGAAAAGAGTTTCACATGAATTCCAAAGATAGTCTTCCTCAGAACTCTGAATAGGATATCAATGACAGTATGTCATTAGTTGAACAGAAGTTGAGTCTCTGATGGTAAGATATTTTGAATTCTTTTTCAGATTTTGAAAATAAATCATACCATTTCTAATTCATGCAATATTCACCTTTAAGTGTCCTACTTTAGCTTTTTCTAACCAACACTACCAACACTTCATTTGTTTAATTAATTAATGTTTTGATTGAAATGTAACGTTTGTATAGCAGCATGAATATAACTAACAATAATACATTGTGTGTCTCAAAACTTCATTATTTACTATGCTTTAACACTGACGACTTAAAAATAATGATGGAGTGGATAATAGCAAGATTCTTATTGGTTTACAGAGATGAATTCTACTTAATCCATGAAGCACCTATTTTTTTTTCTACAAAAGGTGTATTTTTCTACCTTTCATTAGATTTTCAAAAACATACATTAAAGGAGATGTACAGTAATTGCTGATTAGAGACAGATAGATGTGCATGAGAGAAACTCTGAAGAGATACACTGGATAATGGAGGTATTCTGAAATGCAGGAGTCAAACATATCTGGTTATGGAAAATTAACTTGAACAACAAACCCACTAGGTGAGAGGAAGCCCCTGGCCCTAAACAGAGAGCTGCTGAACACTGTGAGCCATAAGCAACATGGAACTCATGGTAGGGAACCATGGATCACATCCCTGGAAACAGAAGGGATAAAAGATTCAGCAGAGTAGGTACTCTCCTATTTCTTCTGAACACCAGAAAGGTATAGCATGAAATCCTGCCCACCACCCACTGCCCTGTGCAGGTAATAGAGGCCCTCTGCTGAATCTGGGTGCTATACCAGATTCTGTGGGTCAGAGACCTGAGCCCTTAGGACAGGGTCAGATAAAGAACTGAGGGCAAAGGGTCAGAAAATTGCAGCTAGGTCAAAAGAATGCTGGATATGCACTAGGCAAAAAGCCTGTGAAGGGAAGACAAGGAGACAAATACAGGACTTGGTCTGCAGTGGAGAGCATGGGAATGGAAGATTCCTGGAGGACATCATTGGACAACAAGGACTTGGGCAAACTAAACCACATCATCTTCTTCCCAAATTGACTGAGGTGGGGAGATTTAGGGACAGAGACGAAGGACTGGAAGTACCCATGCCCATAGCACAGCCTGCAGCCAGGAGATGGGTTCAGAGAGCTATCCTAATCAGTAGCCTGCACTGCAGTCAGTTAATCAGTCCAATAGGTGGGAAGCCAATTTAGCGGCTTGCAGTTACATCATGATTAAGGCATAAAGAGATCTGTGTGGATACTTTCATTCTATTATATAGCAGCTACATAAGTGTTTGTTGGCTTGTCTGTTTATTTTCTTTCTTTCTTTCTTTCTTTCTTTCTTTCTTTCTTTCTTTCTTTCTTTCTTTCTTTCTTTTCTTTCTTTTTTCCTTCCTTCCTTCCTTCCTTCCTTCCTTCCTTCCTTCCTTCCTTCCTTCCTTCCTTCCTTCCTCTTTATGTTCTCGCATCTTTATTATTATTTTTATTTTAGTTTTACTTTCACTTTTTAAAATTCTTCTCTCTCTTTTTGTCATTCCTCT
>PVJO010006519.1:0-88701 GCA_004026905.1 Hystrix cristata
GGGCCTCACACATGCCAGGCTAACAGCCTCTGAACTACCTTTCAGCCCAAAGGTAACAAAACTTGTTAACAGCCTCCGCAATCACATAATGTCATGTTTAGTTCTTCTCTATACAACGAGTTCTTTAGTCTATCTACTTACAGAGGTTCTGATAAAAACCTAAGTTTCTATGTTATAACTGGAATTGCTTTTTTTTGGTTGGGGGGTGCTGGGGATCGAACTCAGGACCTTGCACTTGCTAGGCAAGTGCTCTGCCACTGAGCTAAATCCTCAACCCCTAAGGACATTCCTGAGTGGACATCTTTGCTTCATTCCTGACAGGAGGAAAGCATTCAATTTGTCTCCATTATGTATGATGTTTGCTTCACACATTTCACAGAAGGGAGTTCAAATAGCTATTTAAACATTTTCAAAGATTTAAGAGAAAACACAACCACAGTGAAGATAGGAAATGGGAGATATACAAACTTTCAAAAATGGAAAACTGCTAGGTATGGTGGCACATGCCTGTAATCCCAGCACTTGGGAGACAGAGACAGGAGGATCACTGCGAGTTTGAGGTCAGCCTGGGCTACATAGTGAGTTCAAGGCTGGCCTGAACAATATAGCGAGACCCTGTCTCAAAAACAAAAAAAACAAAATAACAAAAAAAAAGGAAAATTTACTGGATAGAGCTGACAACAGATTAAACATTACAGAGACCTACAAACTTGAATATAGTAATACAATGTCCAAGACAGGTGTGGTAGCACATGTCTGTAATCCCAGGTACAGCTCTTTAGAAATTGACACAGGAGGATCACATGTTTGAGGCCAGCCCAGGCAGCCTGGCAAAAATATACTGTCTCAAAAATAAAATAAAAAGGGCCCAGGGATATAGATCAGTAACAATGCTTGCCTAGCATGCACAAGGCCCCGGGTTCAATCCTCAGCGCTGAAAAAAAAAAAGTATTCAA
This sequence comes from Hystrix cristata, assembly GCA_004026905.1. NCBI lineage: Eukaryota > Metazoa > Chordata > Mammalia > Rodentia > Hystricidae > Hystrix > Hystrix cristata. The sequence continues at coordinate 957 of PVJO010006519.1, forward strand.
ACTGAAACATGATGAGAAATAAACTCAGAAAAATAACAAAGCCACAGTGAACTGGAGATAATATTAGTGGCCCAAAGCACGAAACTTGAGTCTTAGAGGAAAGGTTAGGCAGAAGAAATATTTGGAAAAAAAATGGCCAGAAATAAAAATTTAAATTTGATGAAAATTATGAACTTACAAACCCAAGAAGTTCAGTAAGTTATGAAATAGGGTAGACATAAATAAAACCATTCCAGAGCACAACATCATCAAAATGTTGAATAATAGATAAGAAAGATCTTAAAGGAAGCCAGAGGTAGAAAGATATATTACATATACACAAAGAATATCTGCTGACTTCTTGTCAGAATCAATACAAGCCGAATGAGATCTGTAAACTGCTACATATTGTCTAAATGTTATATCCTTTAAAATAAAGGCAAAATAGCCAATTTTGGAGGGACAAAAGCTGACAGAATTTTAGCTAGCATACTGGCATTTCAAATAATATTAAGGGAAATCTTGAGGCTGAAGGAAAATTAGGAAAAACTGAAATTCAGATGTATACAAAGGAATGAAGAACAATGGGAACAGAAGCCTCCAGAAGCCTCCCTAAGAGTGAGCCCAAAGGATTCCCTAGCATGACAGTGAAGGGAAGATCTTTCTGAAGTTAATTGTTTAATTTATGTATTGTATTAGTGAATTCAGGGCCTTTTACTGAGCCAGCTTATTTTTAAAAAATTAAGTTTTGAGACAGGGTCTCACTAAGTTACTAAATTGCCCTGACTGGGTTTGAACTTGCAGTCCTCTCCCTCGCACTCCCAAAGTGCTGGGATTACAAACATGTGCCACCATACTGATGGTGAAGGGAGATCTTAAATTTTGGTTTGTTTCAGGCACGAAAGAAAAGAAGTCTAAATTAGAGCAGATATTAAGAGATAAGGCAAAACTGATTCAAATTCTAATCACGAAATTCTGAAAAAGAATATAGCACTTTTAAAATTAATTACCCAACAAGACTCTATAATTTTTTCTTATATTTTTTCTTATAGCACTTTTAAAATTAATTACCTAACAAGACTCTATAAATTTTTCTTATATTTTTGGCTGTATATTTATGCAGAGTTAAACTGATTAACTCTGCATACAATATAAATCTCAAACTACAGAACTACTAGAAGAAAATATAGGAGAGAAGCTTCATGATACTGGATTTAACAATGATTTCATAGATATGACATGAAAAACGTCAAAAAAGCAAAAACACACACATAGGACTACATGGAAATAATAGTGAAAGGGCAACCTACAGAACAGGAGAAAATATTTGCAAAACATATCTGTTAAGGAGTTAGTATACAAAATATATAAAGAACTATTGCTATTCAATAAGAATCTAAAACCAAATAATTTGATTTTAAAATAAACAAAGAATTTGAATAGACATTTATTCAAGGAAGATAAATAATTGGCCAACAGACATATGTAAAGATGCCTCCACACTGCAAATTATCAAGGAAATGCAAATCAAAACCACAATTACTTCACAACCATTAGGACAGACGATATAGAAAACAAACTCCAGAAAACAAAAAGTGCCGAGAAGGATGTAGAGAAGTTGGCAGACTTGTGTGTTGTTGATGGGAATATAAAATGGTGCACCTGCTATGGAAAACAATATGAAGGTTTCTCAAAAAATTAAAAATAGAACTACATATAATTCAGCAATCCTACTTTTGTATTTATAGCCAAAAGAACAGAAAACAGAATTTTAAGGAGCTATTTGCATATCTATGTTCAACATTATTCACAACAGCCAAGATATGGTAACACTTTAAATATCCATCCATGGATAAATGTCTTAAAAAATGTCATATATACATACAGTGGAATATTATTAAGCTTTATAAAAGAGAGAGAGCTTGCCATATGTTGCCATATGGATGAACCTTGAGGACATTATGCTAAGTGAAATTAGCCAGTTGCAAAAAGACAAATACAGCATTATTCCATTTATATATGGTATCTGTAGTCAAATTCATAGAAGCCCAAAGTAGAACGTGATTATCAGGGACTGGGGTGGAGGGAAGGAGAAATAGGGAGCTGCCTTTCAATAAGTATAGGTTTCCAGTTTTACAAGATGAAAATATTCTAGGCATCTGCTGTACAAAGTATGTATACCTACTATTGTACACTTAAAAAGGGTTAAGATGGTAAGTTATATGTTACGCATTTTTTTTTTTTTTTTTGTGGTGCCGGGGATCGAACTCAGGGCCTTATGTTTGCAAGGCAAGCACTCTAATCACTGAGCTAAATCCCCAACCCCTGTTACGCATTTTTATACAATGAAAGTACTGTGAATGTGGTAAAGAAAAGGCAAAAGAAGGGTGAAAATATGGTAGGAGTTGGTGGTGTTGATGCCAAAAGAGAGGGAAAGACAGAAATGATCATTTACCATGTAATTCTGCCCTTCCAACTGGATTGAAGGCTATACCTTAGAGTCTATGTCTTACTCATTTTCAAGTCTGAGTAGTCAAGAGAATCCTTAGCTCACAGGAAATACTGAATGAGTAAAAGAATGAGTAAGAAATGCATAATAGAAGAAGCAGAAGTACAAAGAATACAAAGAGTGCTCAAGGTCAAATATGACTACAGATAATGAATCTTCAGTGAATGACAGTTTGTTTGTGGCCTGAATGACATCTATAAGTGAGTAACAGTTTCTCTCCAGGCACAAAATGTAGGACATGATATTAAATATTCAGGAGATACATGACCCAGTTTTTTTTAGAGGGGGCAGGGGCAGGGTATGGATTTTCAGTTAGCTCTGAGCACATGCAGATCTAGATAGGACAGGTTCTTCAACGTCAAGCACAGAGGAGAATAAAACGAAAGAGAGCCAAGTGTTGGTCGTTTTTTTGTTTTTTTTTTTTTTCTTTTTCTTTTTCTTAACCTGATAGTCATGTTTCAGGTCAAATGGTCCTTTCTCACATAGCCCTTCCTTGCTCTGCTCTGGAAAATTCCATGTTTCCCCTCCTTGCCACCTTTCCAAGTTCTGAATAAGACCATAAGCCTGTGGGCATCTTATGCTTCTTGCTAAGGATCATGCTTTTTGGCCACGCAGCATTCATTCATTCATTCACTCACTCATTCACTCATTCACCCACTAACTGTGGCAAAACATTAGGAATTTAAAGATAAATAAGACAGGGTCCAACATGTAGTCATTGGTAAAGGGTCTGAATACTTTTGGGGAACCAGACAAGCACTTATTTCCAAAGACACTTAGTTAGCAATCACCCTGGCAATGTAAAAATTAACTTTCTCATCCTAGTAAAAAGGGAAATTAGAAAGAAGCTTGCATTTGGAATTCTGGCTCTATAAGGAAAACAAAAACATGGAGGGTCCCCTTCCGAATGTGTCTCTGGCTGGAGATAATTCATCTTTGGCAGTGGATGTGTGTGCGTGTGTGAGGATGCTGTTTATTCTAGCCCTGTGCAATTTACAAATTGAAACAAATAATAGCAGAAACATTTGCAACTATGGGAAAAGGGTGTTTACAAAGTGAGAGAAAATAGACTAAATAGGCTTAGATTACAGAAAATTTCTAACACGGCATGGGATGGACTACACAGCAGCAGAAAGTGCAAAAGGCTGTGAGTCAGCCTTACTGTAGCAATTAGATCTTTAAAAAGACTTCCTAATTATGTCAGTTTCAGAAAACAGCAAGTACATGTAAGGTCATCTTGGTAAACCCTGGTGACAGGAGACTGGAAAATTTTCCTAGGCCTCTTATTTCATCTCTCCACTCCTAGATCTAGCTTCTCAGATACCAAGTCTTAACTGAATGTTAAATCATTCAAGTCCAAGGTGCTTCTCACACTTGCCTTTGGAAACTCATTCTCCTTTTCCGAAACCTTTCTCAAATGAAATTGCTCAGGTGAGCTTTCCTGTGAGAAGTATGTTGGAAAGGTCATCCTGTAAATAGCCACACATCGGCCATTTTCTTTGTCCACTAATGGTGTGTGCGTGCACGTGCATGTGTGTCCTATTGCACAGGCTTTTCTTAACACAGAATGTCATGTCTAACTCCCCAAGAGTAAAAATGAGGTCAAATACTAAAACATGATCCTGTATTTAACATGGTTCATACAGAAGTGTTTATATGAAAAGCACCAAATTGCTTGTTAATGATCAAAAGAGGTGTGGCTAGAATAAGTATCATTTTAATGAAAGTGAGGACAAGTCTTTCCCATGTAGAAATGGATCTCAACTACAAAAGCTTTCAAATGGATTTCATATTTATATGAAAACAATAATCAAATGGCTATTCTTGTTAGTGATGAGGGAGTGAAAGATTTTAGCATCCATGAAAGGAAACACACGCTTTCACATGATAAAGACACTTGTCTTATTTAAGAGGGAAAAGAATATTCATCAGCTCAGTTAGCAAGAGAAGGTGTAAGTTCACAAGTGTGTAATACAGAAAGGGTATATCGTCAAAGATATTTTTAGGATAAAGGTAAAGACCATGTTTGTTTAACTGTCCTTATACAGAAGTCAGGACAGCATCACACACCCAGACACTGACAAATACACTACTTGGCAGGGGAAAAAAAAAAGTGGTTTTATATAGCAAGATCCTGAAGTTTCTTTCTCATATGAGCTAGTTTCATTAAGTTTAGGTGTGAATTGGCAGTCCTTATTTAAAGTCAACACGAACTGGAGCCAAGACAAGGCTTACAAAAGCAGAAATTTGCTCTAAACTATTTTCCAAGGGGAATGTTGATTAGTCTCTTCTTCCACGTGGAAGAAATAAAGGAATGAAACAATTATTGAATACCTGTTATGTACCAGGCACCATGCTTAGTCACACACAAAATCTCATTTAATCCCTAAAATATCCCAGTGAAGTAACTAATGTTAAATATGCCACATGCAGTTATACAGTTGATAAAAATGAAAATAATATGGGGTTGGGGATTTAGCTCAAGTGGTAGAGCACTTGCCTAGCAAGTGCAAGGCCCTGAGTTCGATCCCCAGCACCACCAAAAAAAAAAAAAAAAAGAAAAAAAAATTGAAAAACAGTGGAATTGAATCTAGGGCTGTCTGCTTCCAAAGACTATATTCTTCCTTCTATAAGTAGTTTCTATTACATTTCTATTATTCTTTTTATATTTAAAAAACCTGACCACAAATAATGACTTAGTTCTCTCTTTTTGGTTCAGATTTTGTAAAATTTTTTTTTTTTTTTTTTTTTGGTGTCAGGGATCGAACTCAGGGCTTTGTGCTTGCTAGGCAAGCACTCTAACCACTGAGCTAAATCCCCAGCCTGTAAAACGTTTTTAAATTTAAAAGTAATAAAGTATTACAGATCCAGCTGAAATATGTGTACTCTTCCGTACAAATATTGCCCATTTCTCCTGCTTTCCCAGAATGAGACCAGTTTTCCCAGTATAGTCCCATTTCTCTTGCTTTCCCAGTATGAGACCAGCTTTATTCCTCTGAAATCTGTCTTTCTCTCGACATGTTTTTAGGTTTAATTCATGCTATTACATAGAGGTCTAGTTCATTCATTTTTACTCATATACAATAAATGTGATAATTTTTAATCTATTCTTTTGTTCATCTGTCATGAACATTATTAAATAAGTCTTCTAACATAGACAAGTCAAAATTTTCTCTGTACCTCACAGCTAGGGGTAAAACTGTAAGATTCTAGAAATAACAATAATGAGTGACATTTAAATAATATTTATTTTGTATCAACTATTGTTCTAAGCACTTTATGTACATTTACTAATTTAATCTTCATAATAACCATATGAGGATTCTGTTATTATTCCCATTTTGCAGATGGGGAGCAGTCTGGTTTCAGAATCCAAGCAACTTTACCGGACATTGAAAATTACCCTCCAAAGGGACTGCATCAATTCCATGCTTCTACAGAGTGTAAGTTTCTACATCCTTGCCAGCCCTTAGGGTCAGTTTCTAATTTCTTTCATCCTAATATGAAGTATTAGTTTTCCCTATATGTATAATCATCTGTTCTAGCACAACTCATTCAATAGTCCATCTCTCAGAACTGACATGGAAAGCTACTTCTGTCATATACCATGTCTCCCCATATATGTGTACTTTGTTCCCCTTTATTTTTCTGGAGTAATATCATCCTGCTTAATTATTATAGTTTTAGAATAAAACTCAGTGGGAAAAGTCTGTGCTAGAGATTCTCGGATTGCTCCTTCAAAGCCACTCTAATCTCTCTTGTTCAGAAAGACTGATGGGCAGCATTGACTTATCCCCTCTTCCTGGATTCAGCTAATAGAGTCCACGGCAGAGGAATGAAGGGCAGAAGGACAAAGGTCAGTGTGTTTCCCCCGGGCTCCTTCCTGCTGTGACCAGAGGCCTGTGGGGGGGGGGGATGGGGGTAGGGGGGGCTCTCCTATGGCTAAAGCTGCTAAAGCAACGGCACCGCCTGGGTGTCACCAACCACTCTGCCCTTGCAGGTCAGGCCCAGGGGTGTGACTAGCTTCTCGCTTTTGCTCACTTAGGGTGCTTAATCTTCCCCTGTAGATTTCTTGGTTTTCCTAAGTTTTGTCCACACGCTTGTAAATAAGTCCTTCACTAACTACTCAGTAAAATACTTTGTGTGTGCCAGTGCTTTCCTGCCAAGACTCTAATTCAAAACATTATGGTTTTCATTACAATTTCACTTAATTTCTAGATTTAAGGATAATGGCCAGGTTAAGGTATTATACTTTCCTATCCATGAATATGTTATTTCCATTTATTTAGGCCTTCCTTCATTTCTTCAACTTTGTCTTATAGATATTTCCTGTAGAAGTTTTACATATGTTTTATGAAGATTCTTTCTACCTTCTTTGTACTTTTGATTATTACAGTGAGTAGGACCCTTTTTTCTAATAAGTTATTGTTGACATAAAGGAAAAATATCCACGAACCTGGCTGAAGTCTTTTATTAATTTTAGCAGTTTGTTAATTCTCCTGGATTTTTTTTTTTTCCCCTAATCCAAGGCCTGTGTGTGCTAGGCAAACATTCTATCGCTGACCTATCCCCCACCCAGAATTCTCCTTGGTTTTCTAAGTAGCAAACAGTATCACAGATCAGCCATACCTCTCCTTCCAATTCTTATTGCTGTTTCTTGTTCCTATTTCATTGTCTTGACCAGTACTTCCAGCACAATGTTGAAGAGAAGTAATATTAATGGGGATCCTTGTCTCATCCCTCTTAACTTTTGCTATATTAGGTTAAACCATCCTAAATCTTAAGACTCTGCTTCCCAACTTCTTTTGTCTTTAAATCATTACATTCAAATTAAAATGCACAAGGGCTACACAGCCACATACTGGTCACTTACTATTATGTGCATTTAAGAGAATGTCGACATTCTGCTATAGAAACGAGAACTCCTGACAATCTCAGTCTTATGTGAGTTGTGAGCGTTAGCTTGGGTATGCCTAATTTAAACAATAAAGTTCAACCAATTTCTGTATATGCAACCAGCAATTCATACACTAGAAGTCATGAAGATGGTCACTTCAAAGAGCACATGATTTACCGTTTTTGCTTTTGAAATTTTGGGGAAAAACATGCGGAAAAGAAATAAACAGCTTTTTTTTTTTTAAATGAATGTAATAACAGAAGAGTAATGAGGTTGGAAAACAGATGTGGACAAAGGGAAAGCTCATGCTACAGTGTGGCCCACACAATCTGGAAAGGAATGATAAAAAAAGAAAAAAAACAACTTTACAAGCTGTTTTGAGGCTTGAATTAAAAGGAGTAATCAAGCAAGGCTGACTTATAAAGGGTCAGGAGGTAGCATCCTGCAGCAGAGAATAAGCAGAACTCCTTTTCCTTAACTGTCCGCTGCCCAGCTAGGTCTGGGAAGAAAGATTTTTCTTGGGTAGCTGCCTTTTTGAACATGGTCTTGATTCAGTGTTTAATAATTGCCATCTAGCCTCCTTTCCCGGCCCACCCGCTCCCCAGGGAGGTACTTCCCTAATGGTTGGCCCTTTTTAGTCTGGTTTTAGTCTCTGCCTCTTTACATTTTGACGGGGGCACCTCAGTCTATTTCTATGACTTCCAGGCAAAATGTGTCAAATTAGATAAATGTGTTCAGTGCTGGTTTGGGAGCACATTCAGCCTTCAGATGATTTCTTCCCACACCCTCTTTACCACGTTTGCCTCCTAGAGTCAATTAGAACGTGAACAGAATTCCAACTAAATCCCCACACAGAGTTGTTGTTGTTGCTTAACTGTAACAGTACACATATGGTAGAGCAACTTGAGATGTAAATGCAGCATATTGGTAAGCAGAAGATAAAGCCTGACCCTGTTTCCAAGGAGATTACCCATACAAAGATAATTTTCTTCTGCTCCTACGGGCATTGTTATTAATGGTGTTTTATGGCAGAACTGTCAGACACTCATCGGTTTACCGAACTATGTTAGTCTGTACAAAGTGTCTCCCAAAGTAGTACTGTGAGAAATCAGTCTGCTGCAGTTGTCTGACTCGGCCTTTGAAAGCTTTCCCCTGAAAACTCAACCACTGAAGTCCAGCCAGCATCTAATTTTACCCGTGAGTTCTAGGAGAGAGAGTAAAGCTGGTGGGAAGATTACAGAGTTCCTTGAAGCTCTGACCTACAACAGGAAGAGAGTTGTCAGCCTTCATGTCTCTCACCCTAAATCCCAAAGAAAACAACAGTGGCAGGGCGTTTTATAACACGTTCCCATTGTAAAATTGCATATTTCAGAAACATGATGCTGGCCCCCTCATTTTTCATAGACCTTGTGTCAGTATAAACAGATGACTTTAAATTGAATATTTTTACTTAAGCTTTTCAATTCCAATTTGTCTAATGCACTCGGGTGTCTCTGGATTTTCTTGTAAAATTGTGGCAGTCTACTGTTTTCAAATTGGCCAGTGCCTTTATATATTCTGCTCTGATCACTGAATTAATGTACTGGGAATCTCTGGTAATGTTAGTGTGAAATACCACAGTGATTTCAGAGTCCAGAGGCATTTTGAGCTTTCTGTAAACAGGGCTTTGAAGTTAAGTTTTGGCTTTGGTATTTGGTAACTGTTTAAACCTTGAGCAAGTTACTTAATTTTTCCAATACTTATCTGTAAAATGGGTGTAACAATGACTATCTTAACGAGCTGCTGTGAGGATTAATGCCAAGCTATGTTAAACAAACTGTACAGGGCTTACCACACACAGCTTGTCAGTAAAGAGTGGCCGTTATTACTGTCACCAAGTCAGCCCAATGCAGCAGAAAGCATATCTAGAGTTCTGTTTAGTGAGACGCCACAGACTGACACTCATTAGGCAATGATGACCGCAGCACTACAAAGATCAGCCAACAAGAGCAGTAATGCTAACAAGTACCTGGTGTCTATGGAGATCTCCAATATGTCCTGGGCCAGTAAAGGACAACCACCCAATCTAAGGCCCTGGAACCAGAACATGAGCCTCTTCTTGGAAGTAGGCTGATAGAAAAGGAGGGGTGGGCGAAAGAACCAGGTCTCACGGCTGGAAAACCTAAATGGCTCCATTAAAACTCCTGTTAACCAGCTTGCTTTCTGGTGTCACAGCTCACACAGGTACCAATAAGTTAAGAAAGGACCATGACTTACACCACCTCAGCTTCTCCAGGGTTAAATAGGTCACCTGATGATGTTTTCAACCACTGTGGGTAGGAACCGGAAATTACTATGCTATCAAAGTCAGTTAGGAGTCTAACAAGAGAGAACAAAGCATGGACCCTATTAGAATATTGACCTGCTTGAATTTCAGCGTTTTCAAATTCCCTTGAGAAGAACAGAGGTCAACACAGATCTCTGTTCTCTGAGATCTGTTTACTCTCTGAAGGCTCTTTCAAAATAGTAAAGTAAACAATAGTAAAGATTGTACTAACTACTGCTACCTAAGCATCTACAACGCACCAAATGCTACTGCCAGACTAGCCCCACACCACTCTTCTGCATCGTACTAGAAGGAAACAATTTTCAAGGGGCTCAGATACTGAAAAGCTCTTTCAGTAACCAACGGAGAATAACAAGTTTACTTCTGGCATCCAAACAAGTTGTTTAGGAGAGAGGGGTTGTATATACTTAGACCCTCGGGTTTAAGAAGGAAACTCATCTTTTAATCGGAAACAAAACAAGAATCCCCAAGAGCTCAAGGCTCACTGCAACATCTGTCAGTTTAGAATGGATTAATAAAATTAAGAGGGATGGTAAAAATCTTATCTTGAGGGAATTACAAATACAAATCCATATGCTAGAATAAGATGGGGAAGAGTTGGTTGTGAATATTTAGCTAGTGTTCTGTGGCTCTTCCCCAAAGCGACACCTGGCCTCCCAAATATATTACAGAGGGTGTATTCTAGACCCTATTGTAGGAGATAAGCTCACTTTGATTTATTATCAATAATTCTCCTCTTCAGAAAATCATGACATATGGAGTGAACATCATTCTACTTATTTAATCCATTTTGTAATAAGATCAAGAGAGCATATGGGGGGACATTACAGGAAGGAGGGCTCTTCACAGGAAGGGGACGTTGTGCACAAAAATATAAAGGTGGGAAGGTAAATGCATGCTCAAGAGAAGATAAGCAATTAAATTTGGCATGTGAAGAATCTAGCTCAGGAAGAAGTAGGAGGTAAGGTAGAAAAGGTCAGTTTGAACCAAAGTGAACACAAGAAGGGAAATTTTTGTTTATTGGATTCCTACTGATGCTTGGCACTGCACCTGGCCCACTTCATTTACTACTTGAAAGACTGACTTGGGATGGTTAGTCATTCACACGTGCAGAGAGGAAGAAACAAGCTAAGTGAGGGTCACATGTTTAATGTAGAGAAGAGTCATATTCTGAACTACATTACTGATTCCAACCCACCGTACGATGTTACCTCAAACAAGACATTGAATAAATTCAGATTTCTGTTATTTGAAGGTGGCAACATATCATTAATGTTTTTGAGAAGAACAATATTTTGCCATGATCAAAACTTACACTGCTTTGGGATGATGACTCTTGGGGGCAACTGACATATTCCAGTTGAAAGAAGGCAAGATGATAAAATATGTTCTTGAAGAAATGGTTGAGGACATGAGTTAAATGTCAGAACTCTGCTCTTTATTATCAACTGATCTTTAGGGTTTCTCTAAACCTTGTCAGTAAAATGGAGATGACAATGTCTATCTCACAAGATTAGATTTAACAGGAAATGATGTGGATGGGAATGTTCTATAAGTATAAAGTAAAGCATAATGTAAAATATTAAAACTTTTTTTTTGAGGTGCTGGGGATCGAACTAGGCCTTTGCACTGAGTTATATCCCTAGTCCTTTTTAAGGTTTTTTTGGTTTTTAATTTTGAGACAGGATCTTGCTATGTCACTAAATTGCCCCAGCTGGCCCAAACCTGCAAAAATCCTCCTGCCTCAGCCTTCCAGAGTGCTGAAATTACAGGCATGTGCTACCACACTTGGCCTGAATCCAAAAATTTTTATTTCGGTACAGAAAAATATCTCACAGAGAACCTGAGTTCACTCCCAGCAATTTCACAGTGATGCACTTATGTATAGTTCTAAGGTCCACCCTTCCCTGGTAGGGTACCTAAGAAACATCTGCGGGGCTTGGAGTTGAGCGTGAGATTACTTTACCGTGGGTTCTTGTGCCATGGAATACAAGTAGCCCGAAGCCCTCAGGTTCCATTTGAAATGACTGTTTTTGTGTACCCGTGTCTCCAGTTAACCTTCTGTATCCCACCCTTCCTCTAGCCCTGTGACTCAATTGTTTTAAAGGTAAGAAGTAGGCATCAGCCTTCAACACATAACACTCCATGGAGGGTATACTCTAGACCTATTCAGGAATCTAAACCAAACAAAAAAGAAAGTACTTCTTGGCTTACAGATGGAAGGATGATGACCTTTGTAGTCTGGTACAGGTCAGGGTCACTTCGAAGGTAAACATGGCATTTTCGTGTTAAAAAGGAAGCAGCAGTTGCCCAAAACCACTGCCCTTTGATCCTATGACTACCAACAGAAGTTGACAGTGAGGTCAGCAATATACACTAACTGTGAAAGGATTTTTAAAATGTCGGAAGATAAACAGCATACAATTATGACTTAGAGTTTTAGAAAATAACTTCTAAGTTTGACTAGATTCAGTTTTCAGTGGGGGAAAGGGACGGCATAGTCTTTCCCATCCTTAAAATCTATGAGTAAACTTGCATTCAGTAAGTTGGCAAGGAAACCATCAAGGCCCCAAAGCTCTTTAGAGTAAAACTCCATCCTCTTAATAAAATAATAAGGTATCACCCACTGAACATCTGAACAAATCGCCAGGATGTTACCACAAATAGCTCAGGGAAAAGAAAGCTGTGGTAAGGTTCTCCACATGAGAAATCCTTCAGTCTCCAAACCCTGCACACACTAGGGCTAAATGAAAGGAGTATATAAAAAGCTTCCAAAGAATGAGTTCTCTCATGGAAAAGCTTCACTCAGCACAGACACAGCACTTAAGCCAGCTACCCAGATAAAGGCAAGGCCAAGTCTACTCTGATTTCTGGGCTCACACTAGTCCAGGATATGCATACTGTGGTTCCAGAGAAGGATGGAAAGACTAACAGGGACTGAAGATATTCAAAAGTCTCTGCCCCATCGTAGTCACTGCCAGTTTCCTGCAATGCTTTTGAGACACTGTCAAATGAAGAAGATAGATACATAGGAAAGTGAAATGTGGAACATAAAGATGGCATATTCTGGAGATGTGGCGGAGTTATACAGGAAAGAAACTTGGGCACATTCATCCACGTTCTCTTCTTACCTTCTTAGTGAACTTGAGACAAGTAGTTACCTCTTGAGCTTTGGTTTTTCTTGTTGGCAAGTCAGGAATAAGATAAGCTGGAATGGTATTTTTGACAAGCACTATGGAAGGGAAAACTTTGATATTTTCATCTGACTCTGGAGTGGAGATGAGGCTGGAGAATCTGTTCCAATCTCTAGTAGCTCCAAAAAGAGCAACACATGAAACTTCAATGAGTCATTGTGTTCTGTCTGTGACAATTAACAGCTCTTTGTAAATGTGCCTTCAGAACAAATTGAGATTAATGAAACCAAAGGCCTACAGAAGAAGGTACCAGGAAAAAGAAAGTGAGATGCCACAAAATAGGGCTGTTTCAATGTAACCAGGCAATATCATAATTTAACAATTTAAAAGAAAAACAGCTAAAATGTTCTCATTGGAGTTTGGGTGATTTTAGAATTGATTTTGCTGGATAAATAATGGTTTTGTTGTTACGGTACTGGTGTTAGTAAGTATGAAAGATGTTTCCAGCGACTCAACACTATCCTTATTTGCCATTTAAAGCAGTATAAATTTCATAATCTGAAACTCGACCAAACACTTGAGAAAAACAGGGAAACTGACTTGACTACAGAGGAAAGGAGAGATAAAGAGTTCAAAGGAAAGACAACTGAGGTATCAGCTAAGACAGTGATTTTAATTTCTAAAGAAATATGCTTGTCATCGTTGCTTAGCAGCCACAGAGTAAGTCTTCTTCAGAGGGGAGTATTCTGTGAGGCCTTAAACACACCCTGCCACAGGGAGCAGCAGCCCAGAAGGGTTAAATCTCTTCAAGGCTTTAAATAAAAAACATCCACTTAACTTTTATAGGGGATTGTTCTCTACTAATACCCAAGGAAGGAGGCTGGCTCTCAAGTTTTTTCCTCAGGGTTGTCTCCATGCTGACTAAGGAACAAGGTCCCAAGTGGGGTTTTCAATAGGATCCCAGCAGGCCTGAGGTAGAGGAAAGGCCAAAGGATTTGTGTCCTTATGGGTATTATCTTAAGGCTCTCACTCCAGTGCTCCTTTTATATGTAAATTAGACAAGAGCGTTATTCAATGACCAAGTTAGGCTGGCACAGCGAGGTCCAGCCGCTTTAACTTCTGAACCCGGGTCTCTGTACGTGGAAACTTAGACTGAACTATATAATACATACTCAATCACCTCTACAGTCTCTTTCAACTAAAAATATAAAACAAAATTAGAAAAGTAAAGCAAAACAACAGTAACACCTCTGAACCTCTGCTCCTCAGCTGGAATCTGATGACAGGACTGACAAAGCACTGGTCCAAAGCACTGGCAACTCATCGTCCCCTCTGCTTTCCCCTCTTTTGGTCCTGGCCTGACAATCCACTAAGGATGGATTCACACCATACAGCCTAAGGCCAGATTCCTGAGAGTGGCACCTCAGGAGAAGTAATAATAACGACAACACAAATGATGGTATAGTGCTACTACTATCATTACTGATGTAACAGCTAACATTGTTGAGCCTTTATTACATGCTGGGTACAATTAAGCAATCAGTCCTTATAACAACAGTATGAAGCAGACACAGAAATCTCCCACTTTGCAGATGAAGGAACTAAGACTTGAAAAAGAGCAGTGAGGCAAGAAGCAGGGGCCGATGGCACAGCCACAGATCAGTCATCCATGGGAAAGAAGACCCCCGAGAGTGCAGCTGGTCCCCATGGACAGGAGAGAGCTCCTTAGACACAAGGCTTAACACAGTGAGGTAGAAGCTGGTGGGTTTGGCAAGTTGTCTGTTGAGAAACACAGACTCTACGGTTGGTTCTACCAGTACACGAATAGGGGCAAGTCGGTTTCCTTGTCTATTAGACTAGGTCAAAGCATGAGATAACCCTTAAGGCCCTCCTCACCCCTGACACTCTACATGAGGGAACATGTTCCATAAGGATTCAGCAACTGTTTAATTCCCAGGCTTTTTTTTTTTAAGTTCTTCATTTCTATTTTAAAAAATTGCATGTTCCCGTGGCCCTGGAATGCCTGCCTCCGGCCCCTCTGGAGCCCTGGGTTATGTGAAAGCAGCCGTGCCAAGCTGGTCCATGGGCGGGGCTGAGCCTTCCTGGCTGGCTTGTGACATGTTCCTGACGTACTGTGTGGTCAAGGAGCTGGAACTGGGGGGGCTGAACAAGGGCCAAGCCTTGCACTTCAGCTTCCTGACCTGGCAGCCATTCAGAGAGACCCTGCTAAGTGCTATTTCCTAAATACACTCTCTTTTCATAACAATCTTACCACATTGCTTTCCTTTACAAGCGCTCTTAAAAAAGGGAACTGGACTCCTTCTGGTTAATCTACACAGACTACATTTGGAAACCATCAGAAACTGAACTCTAAACAAAACGTTATTAATGTGTTGTAATCTGCCCTCTATGTTGCAGATGAAAAGAAAATGTTTTATAGTTTCAGAGCATACATTTTAATTGCCTTTTAAGAGTGCATATACTTTTAGTACTTCATGTTATAAAACTGTAGTATCTGTTTCTTGATAACTGTTGAGTGATCTCAGCTATTTTTATTAGTCTTTTCCTTACCCTTTTCTCCCTTTCTCTCCTAAACTGCCACCCATGTAAAGTTCCTTTAGATCAGCCTTGATATAAAGCTGACATATTTGGGATCTTCATTATAAATAGCTTCTTTACAACCTCCACCTCACTATAAAACACGTGTGCCTGAAAATGAGTTCTATAAACAAAGATGGAGTGGGTAGCTTTGTCTAGTAACCCAGTATAGCTGGGAACCTAGAAGTCTAGCTTTCTCTCAGTTGCTATTGCTTTTTTATGGGGGCCAGATGACCTGCAGAGATCTGATGCTCTTGCTACTTTTCTCAACTGTACAGCTCCGTCCCAAGAGACTAACATATCAGTCATCAACCCAGAGGTTTTAAGGGCAGAGTCTCGGATGCACCAGGATCCAGTCTTTTTTCCAACAATGACTCCCAGATTCATCAGAACCAGGCCTGGAGTTAACAGACTCTCCACTAGCTCGTCCCTCGGCTGACAAAGCCCTGCAAGGCCAGGGCACTTGTGAGGTCTGCAGGGGTTAGCGCCTCCACTATCTCACCTTCTACGTGGACTAACAGTGCCCAGCTCTTGTACCAGTGACAAAAGACTGGCTCACAGGGAGTGAAAGGGTGCTTCTGGGCTAAAGGTTTCTTCGGGCAGGGCCAGGGGGATGAGGGTATTTGATGAACGAAACTGTTAGCTAAGAAGAAACAGTGAAATTGGACATTGGTCCCCTGGGTGCGCCCACTGATAGGAAGCACCACAAAGGCAGCACAGATGATAAAACCTTTCTGAGGCTGTCTAGTAGTGAAACTGTTTCAAACCCAGATCCACAGACTCCTTGGAGATGATCTAGTTTACCACTCATTTTCAGGTGAGGGAGTGGAAGCCGAAACAGCCTCATAGTCTGTAAGTATCCAGACCTCAACTTCGAAACCTGGTTTCTAGGTTTCTATACTGGCTCTTCCTCGCACCTACAATTTGCCCACCAGTTAATCACTGACAGAAAGCCCTCTGGTTATCTGAGGATGGAAGGCTGTCCCTTTAATACCAGCTTCTTTTCAGTGATGATCATCCTTCCATCTCAAACCTGAACTCGAATGTCTCTTACAAGGTATCCTCTGCTTCCCCAATGCCTTTGGCTGGGTTATTACAGCTTAATACACAGCTGAGCACAGAGGGGTGCTCAGCTGCAACCTTAGTTTCCTAAACATTGTTTTAGGAAAAGCCATTCTCCTGGTCCTCTTCCCACCCCAATGTCTTGAGACATTTTCTAGTGGCCTAGCAGGTCCTATTTTCACAATGCATCGGATTTCATGTTGCATGATGAAGCATTTGTTTATAAATCTTCTTACATTTAAAATGATTAGACTTTGTATTTTAAGTTAGATTTTCTTCCCTACCCTCCTTTTAATAACCTGTTATTTCACATATGTGCTGAGGAGGATAAATGAACAAAAAACATTGTGGTCTTATGTTTGTCAAACCACATACAACGTTAAGGCAAAGCACTCTGTTCGGCTCAGGGTCTGGACTTTCCCTAAACTTCCCCTTGACGGCCCCAAGGAAAGGCCCATGTCTTAGATCTTCCCTGCAGAAAAGCAAGGCCATTTCATAACCTTTTCTGGTTCTGTGATGGCTGCTGTTATTCAGTATCTTGTTTTTGATCCTTTTCAAGCCTACTTCATTCACCTTCTGACTCATAAACTTTGGGGCAGGTGACATTTTAATATCCTAGGAAATCATCTCAAAGGAAAGCTTTAAAAGCTGTAGACATGATTGGGTCATCATATTTTTATATTCTATAGTTGATCAAGTAGATATAGAAATTCTTTTTCCCTTTTGACAGATAATAGATTAAAGGTAGTAATTATGAAAATATTGGATAGAGAGCAGCTACCTAAACATCCTTGGAAATAATTTCTGCTACCATCAACTTACATACTGTTATAAAGGATTCTCTTCTGAGGTTTCTGAAACAATGCAGAAAGAAGTTTTCCCTCAGACTGGTTAAGGGAAAATGCTCTCATTTCATAACTTTTGAATTAATTGTTTCTCCTACAACAAACTGTTTCTTCGGTCAGCCACAAAGTTCTATGCTGGGAGACTGGAGTACATCTCTGCCCCTGATCTCTCTCTCCTCACCATTTCAGCAATACAGATTTTTGGGCGTGTTTCATGACCTTTTGTAATAGCAAATAAGCCTTTGGAGGATTAAAATTAACTTTTCTCATCCAAGTTTAAGGCGTGCTCTGCTCTGGGAACACACACACACACACACACACACACACACACACACACACACCCAAAAAAACAAGGGACAGGCCTGAGTCAAATGTCAAATACCAGTCTAGCACTGCTGATAGTGCTTTCAAGATCTTCATTTTAAAAACAAAGTTTTGTTGGAATATTAGAGGAAGTAGTAAAAGAATATATATTACTATAAATAAGGTACTCCTTATGATCAAAGAAGAATGAAGGTTTTGGTTTTGTTTTCCGGTTTTTTGAGACAAGGTCTCACTATACAGCTCAGGCTGGCCTTTAACTCACTATGTAGTCCAGCCTGGCCTTGAACTTGTTGCAATACTCCTGCCTCAGCCTCCAGAGTACTGATATGGGCATGTACCACCAAGCCTGGCTCAAAAACGGTTTCACGTTCCCAGTATTTGCAAGTATACTATTTAAAACTACTAGTAGTTGCCAGATGTGTTAAAAGTGAATATATTGCTTCGAATTTCTTTATATATAGATCTAAAGTAGCCAGTCACCTTGTCTTAAGTTCCTAGAATAAATCATACAGAATATTTCATGTAGTCCTGCTATCACACGTGTTAGTATCATATGTGTCAGGAGTCTTAAAATCAGCCTCTCAGGATTGGTCATCCGCCTGCTGCAAAGCTGACTAGTTAAATTCCCCACAGTGACACACTTGTGGACGATCATTCAGGACTTAAGACACGGCTACTTCCTCCCTGCCAAAGAAGCACAAACCAGGAAAATTCTCACCACATGGCCTTTGCCCACCAATCTTATATCTTACTCTTCCTCCCAAGGCCAGAGGCTCTGTGGGAATTCATGCCAGGCTGCGGCTAGATCCTCAACCTCGAGAATCTTTAGAAGTTGTTTTCTTTGAGAGATCCTGGGAAATAGGCTGTAATCATCGTAGGCATGGTCCTTTACAGTTCTTTTTTTTTTTCTTTTTTAAAATAAAGTATCAGCTACAACTCAAAATGTACTCCTTTTACTTAGGGATAAGGAGCACAGAGAGAGAATATGTTAAATCATTCCATCCAACTCAGAAGCAAAATCAGGTCTTTAAATGCTCTACTCTTCAGTACTACCTCCAAATGATGGCTCAGAAGTGTTTGCCTTCGAGGCCTTGAAGAGGGAAAAGATTTGAGAAGTGCCCAGAAAGGAAAAAAGCTCTCCAAAAGAAGCTAATTCAAAAGAGATTTCCAAGTCAACATCCAAACCAAAGAGATGTGGAAAAATTCAGGAAGGCATCCTAACAAAACATCCCAACAAAGTACCCTAACTCCATTTTGTAAACCCACAACTGGTAGGAGCAAAGTTCCAATGTGACAGCCTTTTAAAGCAGCACGTTGCAACCACAAGTGTGGTTGCTCTTCCAACATTATTTTCTTTGGGTAAATTATATGGGTGGCTAAGGGAGCAAACCCAAGAGGACTGGAGTTTACAAGTCCTGAAGCCTGGAAAGTAAGACACATAGAACCTAAGGCCAGGCATGATGGCACATGCCTGTGATCCCAGTATTCAGGAGGCTGAGGCAGGAGGATTGCCATGAGTTCAAGGTAAGCCTGGGCTACATACTGAGTTCAAGGCCAGCCTGAACTACATAGCAAGACCCTACCAAAAGAAAAAAAAAAAAAAGGCATGGAACCTACCTACCTAAAGTGGTACCTGATGGTGGACAGAAGAAATCTAAACTTGCTGCACAAAGTAGCTAAAGTCTCCAGCTAGACAGAATATCAGGTAGAGTATGTTACTCTACATTTGTAAAACTGCTCAATAAAATTTTACTGCCAAGGCAAAAGGAGAAACATCTGCTCCAGTCAAGAGCAGCTGTGGTCAGCAATAAGGCAGCTGGCACATGGTCAATGCTGCTCTTTCTGGTAGGTGGTATTGTGGTCACCAGTAATTACTTTAGAGAATTTCATGGAGTCAAGGATAACTAAATGGACAAAGAACATTTTATTTTACTTTCTATCTTTAGTTCCAAAGCAGAAATCGTTGTACAGAAATCCAAAGCCCAAAGCAATCCATATTTTTCACAGCAGAAGTTCCTGCCTCAAACACTAGAAGTCCTTAATATAATTCCTTCAAATAATACGAGCTTGACAAATGACCTTTCTACTCATCGTTTCTGACTGAACAGTCCTGTAGATTGTATTGGTCTTTAAATGTTTTCCCTCTGAAAGATGTTATGGATGTTCTTTATACCATTAAGGAAAATGTGAAAATTATATTTAGCAAATCAATAAATGGTGCAAGTTTTTAAAAACTTCATCTTTGAATCTGCATGGTATCTTCAAGGTTAATTCTGCAATGTGTGAGAGCTGGAGTATAAATAAAAATCTGCTTAATGTATTCAATTGTGATCATTTTTCATGAAATGATGAATGCCAGAAAGTAGCAGTTAAATTAATATATACTGTACTTAAAAAATTAAACACTTGGGAAATAACCTTTTCAGCCACTGGAAATGACAACGTCTAAGACATTTCAATCAAGTTAATTTCAGTATCAAAGCAATGCATTTGTCCCACCAGAAATGATACAAAAAAAACAAATTAAACAAAATGGGTCTCCGAGTGATGGGATAACATTAGGTTCAAGGAAAATTTCATGATCGCTTGTCAATTAGGTTATTCCACACACACATTCTTAAAGGCAAAACTAGCCCATTCATTTTAAATCATGCCAAGGCTGAACGATACTGCATTAAAATGAAAGCGTGGGCTGGGAGTATTGCTCAGGGGTAGAGAGCTTGCCTAGCATGCAGGAGGCCCTGGGATTGATCTCCGGCACCAAAACCAAAACAAAACAAAAAACAAATGTCAGAAAATGAAAGCACGACCAGCATTTGAAAAAAGAACAGGAAATTCTCTTTTTGTTTTGTTTTGAGAAGGGATCTTGCTATGCTGTACAGACTGGCCTTGAACTGCGAGGCTCAAGAGGTCCTGATCCTCCTACCTACTCTTACCAGTAGCTGGAACTGCACCTGGACTGGGAATTCTCTTAACAACCACAAGAGCTAAGCTGCAGCCCCTGGTGAAATTCAGGGACATGGGCTCCCACGAGGCCACACCAGGGGAACCCCATCCAGAATGTTTTTGGTCTGCTATCCCAGCGTGCACCATAATACTGGGGCTTCTAGAACAACTTCTGGGTAGTTTTGGAAGCAGGGGGAGAGACCCAAGGGAACAAGTTCAACCTTCTTCTGCTGCTTCTCCACTATGCTACATCTCCAGCCCTCAGTTTCAACCTGTTTTAAACCTATTCCCGACTTGACCACCTCGAGGATGCCACCCTAGACGGATCAGTTCTTGGCCCATGACAGTTATAAGGCTCTCCCGGGAGAGGGAGAGAGAGAGGCGCTCGTCAGTGTGTGAGGCAGCCACAGTGTGCGCTGGAATTCCAGAATTCCCAGTCGCAGCCCTCTCAGTCCCTGTGGAGCTGTGGGTGGACACCTCGAGTCTGCAGAGCATCGGTTTTTTCTTCTCCTGTCAGAGGAGGAGGCTTTCCAGGTGCAATCTTACATTGGTCTACGAGGAATGTTCCCCAGACCCTGACAAGCCGTCCTCGCAGCTCCATGACCCTCATGACTTTGCAGAAAGCAAGAAGAGGTACAAAACAGTCTCCTGTTGACTGCACTATCGTGACACATAAGTACTAAACTTAGGTGTTCCCTTAGGAACCGCTTTCCTATGAGAGCCCAGCCTCTCACAGTTGTTAGGTTAAGCCCTACCATTTGAAACCACTGCCTGTTAGGCAGAGGACTTTCTATAACTTTAACTTGTACATATAAAATTTTCTACCTGAGAGAAAAACTGATCAATACCAGATTGGGAACAGCTTTTTCACTTCTTAAAATAAGAAAAATGGAGTTGGGTATGATGGTACATACCTATAATCCACCTCAGGAGGCTGAGGCAGGAGGATTCCAAGTTTAAGGCCAGCCTGGGTCACATAGCGAGTTCAAGGCTAGCCTGACTGTACAGTGAAACACTGTCTCAAAACAAACAAAACACAAAGCAAAACAAAAAATAAGAAATTTTATATGGAGCAATAACATTTGATTAAATACTTCCTAAAATTACAGTCTATTTCACAGTATTTGTAAAGGTCAATAGTGAAATCATTATGCAATTATAGTTAAGTCTAAAACCTTGCTTCTTTCCCATACATTCTATTTTTTAATATGTAGAATAAATGGAGCAAATGAGTTAGGCAATTTTAACATGAAAGTAAAACAAAGCTCTGAATTTTCCCTACTGTTATTACTTTTATGGCATATTTTTTGTTAACTTCTAGTCACTCTGTTTCCAAACACATGCCTTTCCACATGTTATTTCCTTAGACTAAATAGACTGTTCTTATTATTATTTTTAATCTACCAAAAGTCTACTTCTTTGTCCTTTAAAGACACCACCTTCTAAAAGATGGACAAAATTCATCTAGTGAAGGAACACTGTGCGCCCACTAATAATGACACTATAAAACAGCGATTAGGTCTGTGTAATGAAACTGAGGGTGATTTTCATTTCCTTCTTCTTGTCTTGGTATTTTTCTTAGTGTTCCATAATAAGTGTTACTTGATTAAGGAAAAAAAAAGGTTTAAAAATGCTTAAATTGACATACTATTTTTTTTGACATACTATTTTTTTAAAGTGCAAAGTAATTATCATGTTACAGCTCATCCCCCAGCTATATAAAGCAGTTAGAAGTTATTACTGCATTTTCTGGATGTCTCTGGGAGTGACTTCCTCCAGAATGTCCATTTCGGGAAGAGAATAGTACTATGTGCAAGAACTCAGGTGAATGAAAACCCTGAAGGTCAGGATAATAGTACTTTCTCTAGGTTCAATCAAATGGTGCTCATATCTAAATTTTCCTAAATTGCCTCTATATTTTCTTAAGATATAATTGTGGAAAAGTCCCATTAAATGTGCCAGATTGAATTGAAGCTAGAATTCATGGGTCTCTGAATTTATATCTGGGCCTCCATTCCTGGTGGCTTATTTTGTTTGTTTGAGAGAAGATTTCTTTAAATTGCCCAGGCTGGCCTTAAACTTGCAAATCCTCCTGCTTCAGCCTCCCAAGTGCTGGGATTACAGGCATGCACTACCGTGCCTAGTTGGTGTTTATTCACAGAACATAATTCCTTAGTTAAAGTAGTTTATCATTGATATGATATAGCTGGGTGTGGTGAACCACACCTGTAATCTCAACTGGGAAGCTGAGATAGGAGAACCACAAATTCAAAGTCAGCCTGGGCAACTGAGAAGACCCTGTCTGAAAACATAAAGGGCCCTAATATCATTCAGCCCTAAAAAGAAAGAAACTCTCTTATTTATGACAACATAGAAGAACCAGGTGGACGCTATGCTGAGTGAAGTAAGCCAGTTATAGAAACGTAAATACTACATGATACCACTTATGCAATAAATCTAGAACAGCCCAACTCCTAGTTGAAGGAAGTAGAACAGTGATCGCCAGGGGACGAGGAAGAGGAAAACAGGGAGGTATTAATCAAAGAGTACCAGGTTTTCGTTATAAAAGATGAATAGGTTCTATAGATCGGCTGTAAAACACAGTATAACAATACTGTAGCAATACTGTATTGTATATTTAAACATTTTTAAGAGGGTGGATCTGATAAATAGTTTCTTATCAAATGTATATAGTAAAGAGGACAGGAAGAAACTAAACTTTTGAAAGTTGTGGGTAGATTTTTTTATCTGGTTTTGTTTTGTTTTATTTTGTGCTGGGGATAGAATTTACGTCCTTGTGCTTGCCAGGCAAGCACTCTAACCACTGAGCTAAACCCCCGGCTCCTGGCATAGATTTTTGATGATGGTTTCATGGGTATAGATTTATCTCCAAAAAAAAAAAAAAGATTTATTTCCAAACGCATTAGGTATGTACAACTTTATGTACGTCAGTCAGACCTCAATAGTGGTGGGGGTTTTGTCTTGTTTTAAAGATTCTAAGCCGGGCATGGTGGCACACACCTGTGATCCTAGCACTCTCGAGAGGCTGAGGCAAGAGGATAGCAAGTTTGAGCCCAGCTTAGCAATGGAGTGACTTGGGGAGACCCTGTGTATAATTAAAAAAAAAAAAGGATTGGGGGCTCAATTCAAAAGCCCTGGGTTCAATTTCCAGTACTGAAGCAAAAAAAAAAAAGAAAAAAAAGAATTCTATGTGGAAGAAACTGAGGTTAACTCATGAAGAAGGGAAGAAGGCTACAATCTATATACACACTTGTGATCACTATTCTTCCAACTCAACATTGGCTCAGAAAAAGTAGAATAAATTTAACCAAAAAGAAGGTGGCCTGAAAGAAAGGACTCAGAATGTGAATTTTCCCTTAGCCTCTGAACTCTTACAAGACTTAACAGACTGGCATTGAACGATGTCCTTCAAGATGGAGGAAGGGTTTAGGAGTCACAGGCTAATCGATGAGGAAGCTCTTGTCTCCGAAGGCATCTAATACGATGAGAAGAGAGCCAGTCTTAGTGACAGATACCACACACAGATTTGTTCCAGAATTGACTGTAAAGATTCTAGAACATCATTATAAATGTCTGCATGTACTTGAAGGTATAGTGATTTGGCAAAGGCTAACCGGGGCACATCTAAATGTCCCTTTTGGGTTGAATTCTGATTCTTACACTGTCTTCCTCATGTACTTGGCTTCTTCCACTTGGATAAGAAGAGCCATTTCTGGTCCTAAATATACTTATCACTAGGAAACTATTCTCTTTTAACAAACAAAAAGCTGAATTGTATTCCATTATTATGAAAGCTTTTAGGCTTCTTAGAAACATGAAGCATTTAATCGGCAAATTTTTTTCTATGTGCTGAACACTGTTTCGCATGGGAAAAGTATAGGTAAAAATTTTTAACTGGGTTTACCTTTGAGCTATTATTTTGTTAGGCTGATTTTACTTCTATGTCTCTTTCACTACCAGCATAAAAATTGGCTAAGAAGTTACAGATATGTTTTAAATTATGGCACGAAACAAGAAGTGGAGAAGCATAGAGCCAAATGGAGAGTCAGGCACTGAGTGATCCAACAGGCTCACACCCTGACTTTGCCACTTGTTAAACTACACATCAACCTACATGTCAGATAATAACACATTCCTTGTTGCCTTTTGGGATCACATTCAACTAGTCAAGTCTCCAACATTAAATCCACTGATTCACTATGTCTACCATACTTGGCTCCCTCCTACCCCAAGAAAGTCAAATTGAGTTGTAATTGCTAGTTGAATTCTTTCTTTTCGGGTGTGTGTGGGGGTGCTGGGGATCAAACTCAGGGCCTTGTACTTGCTAGTGAATGGTGAGCAATGGAGAGTGAGAACTGAGGGAGAGAAAACAGATTTCTCATGGCAAAATGCCTTTTATGCCCTAACAAAGGAAAATTCCCAAGTAAGAATGGCATATTGAAAACTAATCAAATGCCTAAACTATTTTTGCATTTATCAAAATCATTTTAAAAATAACAATCCTTGGTACCTTTTAAGAATGCTGATTTTTTTGAGTGGAAGATTTTATTTACGATACACAAAATGGACCCTTTAGTTATAGGGTTCAGGACATATTTCAGTGAATTTTAGTAAATAAATTAAAATCTGTTTTGAACTTCTTAGGCTATACATGCTAATTCTGGTAAGGTTTTTATTGTTTTTGTTGTTGTTTTTAAATACAGGGTTTCTCTCTATTACCCAGGTTCTATATTACTCAAACTCCTGGGCTCAGTAGCTGAGAATACATGTGTGTATCGCCATGCCTAGTTAAAGCCGGTAAGTCTTAAGTAAGTGTCAGCTCCAACTTGTTTCTTTTATGAAAAGAATATGGATTTGAGTCAGAGGAACCCAGCTTCAAAGCCTGTTCCTATCACTTAGCTTCTAATAGGCTCAGCTTTTATCTATGAAAGAAAATACTATTCTACCTGGCAAGAGTACTGTAAGGAGAGGAAACTTACATGTAAGTTTGTGCCTACAGCATCTTGCTGTGTTTGTTATTATTATTATTTTTTTATTTTTTTACCAAGAACATGTATTGGTACATTGTATACATAATGATCACATTTATCATGGTTATAGTGTACCTGTACATGATGTACCTTGGTTCCCTCCTGCTGTGTTTGTTGTTGTCAGAGGTGACACGGTTACAGATGCCAAACACCCAGAAGATGCACTTACCTCTATATACCATAATAACTGCCCCCACAAACCACCCTTCCAAAATATTTTACACTCACATATTTAAAACTAAAGTACAAGACTTTTAGGGCTCTGAACTTTCAACACCACAGTATGGCTTTACGTACCTGAGTGTTCTTTTAAAAAAATATATTCACATTTAAAAGGTCAAGTTGTAAAGCTGTTTGATTAAAATAGTAATAAAAGAGTAAACATTAACTCACAATTTCTCCTTTGGTCTTTAGTATTCCAAGTGGTATCACCCCTAGAATAAGTTGCACCTTAAGATATTTTAGGATTATCTTGATTAAAATCTTTGAGCTCTTAATTTTAAGTAGGAAAAAGCTAATCTCCAAAAGCCAAGTTTAATACTTTCAGCATGATCTAGATCTTAACAGTTGCATGTTATCCTCTGCTACGCCTGATACAGTAACACAGTGAAACATGATCACCACAGTAAATAAAGTCCTCTTTATCTTGGAGCCACTGATAAATGGAAATGATTAACATCGGGAAGGACAAACGCTCATCACTAGACCACCACATTTCCAGAAGCATAGCAGGTTATGGAAAGTTTGTCTCTAGAATTTTAACAGCCTCCCTAAAGATTTCAGAACCTTCTCCGAAAGGCTTTGCAAACAGAAACAAAACCCCCAGATCTGCAGAGCTGCAGGCAGAATTTCAAATCCAGGCGTTCCTCTTGGGTAGACAACTGTGTTTGGTGGCACCACGACCGGAACTCAGATCTCCCAAACTGAATACGCAGAGAATTTGTCTTATTCTAAGTTAACAATGTTGGTGCCAAGTAACTCTCACTATCTCTACTACAGGGATCGGCTATTTTATTTTCATGCTTTCGTGTTGCAAAAACGGGTTGACTACATCAGCACTACAGAACTGGAAACCCCAACCCAAGTTCTGTATAGAGGAGAAACCAGCACGAGAATATGCTGTATTGCTCCTACTGCTAAAAATAGCCAATAATAAGTCGAAAACCTTAAGTTTCCAGGCATTTGGACATCTTATTTGCTCGTCTGGACTATCTGCAATATCCATTTTGAGTTCTGCTATTTCTAGCCATGAAGCCATCACAGGAGGTTGGCCTCAAGGCCCTGAGAGGAAATCTGGCTTCCACCTCTGGGACACACGTTTCAGAGCTTATGTCTGACTGACCCTGCCAATTACCCCTCCCAGAAGCCACAAGCCTGGCTTACAATAACAGAGTATATCAAAGAGGACAGGAAAGAAAACAAGACGGTGGCAAGGTCAGCAGAGGATAAGAACACGGAGAAGATAGCCTGTGGAAACCAAAGGGACAGCCGCGCACTAAGGATCTCAAATGTGTTTCTCAGCAAAGCCAGGGCCATTAAAGGCTCTCCTCCACCATAAAATCACTGTCAGAAGCAACTCTGAGAACAGATTGTCTTGTTACGATGGATTTGGTAAAAAAGACACACTCTTGTTCGCAGGAACTTACTGAAACCCGTAAGTTCAAACCAACTCACGGTGGTGATCATCTGACTTTATCTTATCTGGTAGAGAAATCACCCATGTAAAGTAATTCTCTTACTATAACCATGTCACTCAGGAATAGTGGTGATCCACTACAATCAAGTTCTTTGCTGCCATATAAAAATACGCCTAATATATTCTGCATTATGATCATAAAGTTAATAAACTTGAAAGGAAGAGAGAGTAGTATAGGAAAGTCAGAATCTAAAGTCAGTCTGGGTTTAAAGCTTTACTACATAGAGGTTGTGTGGATCTAGGAAAGATACATGGTTTCTCTGAAATGATTTTCTTAGAGACTCATTTTGAGCAGAAACTATCCCAACTATGGTAAACTGTCAATATATGTTAATTTACTAAAGATAGCTGTGTAAAAAAGAAAGATCACTTTCAAACCCAGGACCTCACACAGGCTAGCCAGTGCTTTACCATCCCCAGCCCAAGAAAGGTAACTTTTAATTTCTTGCATCATCAAATATCATTCTTCTTATGACTGGCAACCTAAGCTCCCTACACAGTTAATTTGCGTTTCCAGCTGTCTCATACTACTTCCCTTCACACCATTATTCAACCTTCCAGCCTGAGTCCCTTTGTTGCAACTGTTCCCCCTACATAAAATCACTTTTAGACTCATTTTTAAAGATCCAATCCTACCTTTCCTCAAAGGGAGCTCAAATGACACCTTCTTCAAAAGCCCTTCTTTCTCTTCTCCACCATCCCACTAAATTACTCACGAAATTTTGTTACCTTTGCATAATTGGCTATATTACACTATTTGCATACAAATAAAAGTATCTAGCATGGAGCTTTCTCCATAGTAGCACTTAATAAATGCAGTTAATGGAATAAACAAATGATGATTATTCTCTCTCCAGTGTAAGAGGTAGGAACAAGAGTGACTTGCCTCTGTCCTCCCACTTTGCTACAGAACACCAGGAAAATGCCACCACCTCACTAGCTCTGGCAGGGCAGGATGCAGACGTTGCCAGGAGTCCGAGCTATGATAGCTGGCACTGTTCTCTTTGCACCCAAGGAGTTAAGTGAAGTCCTGGGGAGACAAAAAATCTCTGGTTTTATTGTTCAGCGAGGCTGCCTGACAAACGAAGATCCAGCTGCAATTGGAACATTCCAAGCTCATAAGGCGCCAAGTTTTACTAACTATAATTTAACTGGTCCGACTGCTGCAGTCCAAATTCTTGTTTGGATAATCAGCCTTTGTTTGAATATGTTCACAAACAGCACAGGCTAGCATTAGCCTCTGGGTATGTCATGTGAGCTGATTACCCTGTGGCTCTCAGTAGCAGAAACTCATACACAGAGGAGGATTATTTTCCTGGTATTACTGTTACGCTAACATATAATCAGCAGCCCGCCCCCCCTCCCCGCCGTCTGCATATCTCGTCCACAGCCTCCCCCACCTTTTCCCCCTTGTCCTTCTTTTTTTCTTTCTTTCTCCTTCTCTTTCTTCATCTCCTTTTTTTTTTTTTTTTAAGAACTCAAAAGTCTTCCTTCCAAGTTCACACAAAGTTTAAAGGTGAAAAGGTCAAGAAAGTTTCATGGCTGTGGCTGTTTAGAAAGAGGTAGGACTAGCTGGGGTCTCAAGCTCAGCATCCACTAAAGGCTCAAGACTCATATTTCACTGTACTTCTGCAGTGCACAGTTGCCTTGACACAATCTGTTTGGAATGAAATTAAGCCCTTGTTAATAAATTTTAACATAACAGAATACTAACTTCACCTGCCAAACAATCATATTTATGAATAGGCAACTCAAGTGGCTCATTCATTTGTCGAAAACTCCAAATTCTCTAAAGTGTACATTTAAACTGAAGGATAATCATTTCAGATCTGCCCAGCCTGCTTGTCTGCAAGTCACTGTCTATAACTAACCAAGAGAGATTCTAAAAACTGCACCTATCCTGTTCTTCTGCCTTTGCCTGGCCGAAGAGCCAAAGATGAGCTAAGACGCTGAAAATGTTACGGACAGAGCCTGGCTGAAAGAAAGTGCTAAATAGTATTGGCTATTATTATTTGCGGGGAGAGAAATCTTGAGCCACAGGCACAGTTCTAATAACCAGCGAGAAAGCTGCTGGCTGGGAAAGGCCGTGGCTCAGGACGGCCAGACCATCAGCCACAGGCTGGGGGTTCAGGAAACGCCAAGATGAGGGACTGAAGTGGGAGCTCTAAGCTGGCTCCCGGCAGCTCCTGGACAGCCACAGGGAGCCCACCAGAGGAGGAAACTCCTTGCCCGGGAGTTGTCAATTTTGCAATTGAATACAGCAAAGGAACACATCCTGAAATTTATCCTGGAAGGTTTAACATTTAACCTTACTGTTGTTATATAGGGTTTGGTACTGAATCTGCAAGGTCGAAGCTGAGATGACAGGGGACAAGCTAACCAAGAGAAAGTCTTCTAGTTTAAAACACGAAACTGCTCAGCAGACGTGCAGGAATCTGGCACTATTCAGGAAGTGTGTTCCAATGGCTGCAGGGTTTATCAGTTAGCTCCTTCTTGGCATTCTTGCCCCACACATGTTGGGTCAGGAGAATAGGATTTCTACTGTGAATTTCCGTAACTTCCACTAGTCATTGGCTTAGATCTGTACTCATCTTTAATGTTAATGAATGACACCTTCTCCTACCTTACATCATGCTGCAACGTGGGAGAATTTTTTTCCTTCCCTGACGTGGGTACAGTGTGAAAAATAAAACCCAAACCCACTAGTAATAATTCTCAATTCACATTAATTAGAATTATGGAATGCCACAGCTGGAAGAGCTCTTAAGGAAAGCTCAAATAAACTAGACCAGGAAAGTGCCTCAAGCGCCAGAACTGGAGCCAGAGAGGGATTTTCCCTGTATCCTCCATTAACCAAAGCATGGCCCCTTGTATCTGTTTTAGATATTGGGGTCTTACATAAAATTTTATTAGAAGGATCTGCTACTGGGAAGGGACAGACTAGAAGGGGGGTATGAAAACCAGAGGGCTAGCCCAATCTTTTCACATTAAAGTAAAAGAAGCATGGGACAGAAAGGCTGTGACTTGTCCAAGGTCCCTCAGTGACTCAGGAGGAGTTAAGGTAAAAATCCTTCTCCAGTCATCCAGTTCGGCATATGCTTTACCTCTATTCCAAGTCGGCTTCCTACACCTTTTAGGGAGCTCTCCATTTATTGTATTTTCACCAGACGACTGCAACTGAAATAGAAACACTTTCTAGAGACAGTTAACTAGCACAATAAGTCACATTAACAATCATTTTTAGATCTGGACAATGAACAAAGACAAGCCTGGTTGAGGGCCATCTTTAGTTGTAAAATCACTTCTGCAAAAGCCATTAGCCACACAGTGTTTTGGGAAGCTCAGATTTTACTAGGAAACCTGTAAAAACCTGGGTCAAAACTCTTTCCTGGGGCTCAAAGGTGTGAAGCTTCCAAAAAGAAACTTGCACATTTAGAACCTTCCCAATCAGCTCTAATCTTCACCACCTCCTTTCCATTATCCCTCAAGAGTGTTGCTAGATAATATGAAGAGAGGAGGAAAAAGTATTTTTAGAGCGTTCTTAAGTGGTAACAAAGTTTATCACACTCCTACTCAAATTAGTCACACAGGTTAGTCCCAAGGGATAGCAGTCTGGCTACAGATCATTGCAAAGGAATGACTTCTTGGAGGCCCAAAACAAACACTTAGGGACATGGTTCCATCTGGAAATACAGTCAAATTCCACAAAATTCCCAAACGATGCAGGGAACATAATTTTGGATCTTAGAATGCTACTCAAGGCTAGCTGCAGTGATCTGCTACATAGATACATGACTCCAAAATAATAATAAAGAAAATAGTAATTTTAATACTAACTTTTGCCTATATAATAATTATTAATTACTAATAGCCATTACTTTTTTTTTTAAGACAGAATTTTTGCTATGTAGCTCAGGCTGCCCTTGAAACTTACTGCAATCCTTCTGACTCAGCCTTCTGATAACTGGGATTACAGGTGTGTGCTACCACATATGGGTAATAGTTATTACTTCTAATACACCTAGTCACAGGGGTTCAAGAGGTGACTAAAGCAGCAATGGAAAAGACAGATCAATCAAAACTAAAATAGTTCTTGCAAAGAATTTTCCACAATTTTGATTTCTTTTTCCTCTTAAGAAAGAGAACACTCATGCTGGATTCTAAGGATGAAACTCAGAGATTTAAATTTTTTTCCTTTGGATTTTCTTTATGCACAAGGGTTTTCAGGGCAGGACTAGAACATGGATGAGAAAAACATTACATCCTAAGAAACTGCCAAACTGCCATAGATATGAGATTCCTACCTGAGACTTTGTTTCTCTGTATATGAAAGAAAAATAACACCCCACTCTGCTAGATTGTAATTTTGAGGACAATTATCCCTAATTCCCTTTCCTTAAAGTAGTCGGAATCATAAATTGTTACTGTCAGTTACATGTAACACATATCTATCCGGAATTAGTTGCTTTTAGAATACATGGTAAAAGAAACACTCTATACATGAATAACACATAGCTACTAACTTTGCAAAATGTTTTTTAACTCACCTTCTCATTTCTTTTGAAGGTAGGGGGCCTTCAACAGAAGACCCAGCATGGTTTTACACTATAGATTTGGAACTCAGGAAAGGCATGAGTTAGAAACAGCTTTGCTAGGTATACAACCTTGAATCAACACCTGAAACTTACCAAACCTGTTTCTTATCTGTGAAATGAGGATAAAAGACAGTAACAAAAATAAAACCTCTACCAACGTTTTGGTGTTATGGCAACTTTTCTGAGGGGCATATAATGATGGGACAAGAAGAGCTATTTTGCTGAAAAATTTTAGAGAAAAAAGGTAATTAGCCAGACAAATAGCTTATACATTAAAACAAATTATACATATATGTATATATGAAGATAATGTAATTTTAACACTAATTTAAAGATAAAACCCTAGTTTCAAGAATTAAGCTGGTAGCAGGCCAGGCTGTGGCTCCAGATCTAGGGACGGGGCAAAAGAAATGCAGTAAGCAGTTTCTCTCTCCTACTAGAGCTACTTAAATGAGAAGATTTTAGAAGAATTTAGAATTTGGGCCGGGGCTGCCTGGGAGAGAAATTATTGTATTTAGCTGCAAAAAAAGTGAACTTTAACTTAAATGGTGACAGTGTTCTCTTAACATAACGTGGGAAAATACTGTACTTATTGAACCCATTACTTCAGTGCTTTTAAGTTCTTTTAAAATAGATGATAAATTATGGTTTCCTATTCAGGCAGCATTTCTAGTTAAAGATTTCAATGTGTCTACAGTCTCCTCCGTAATTTCTCAACCTAATTGGACTTAAAATATCTCAAAGCAAAATAATAAAGGATTTTCCTATCACTGGAAGAGTTCAAGGCTTCATTTAAGAGCCAGGTGGACTGGTCCTCCAGATAGGAGTCAGACTTGACAAAAGAATCTCACTGCTGGTGTTTACAAGATGTGAACCCCTGCAGGGTTGGAAAGCTAACAGGATTCTCTCCATGTTGTAAGAGATTCTACAGCTACATCTGCAGCTAACCCTTTGCCTCTACTACCCTGCAGCTTCACTCTCAAATACTGTAGTAGAAAAGTGCTGTTAATGCCACTAAATCACAATCACCTGCTCTTTACAGCGGTGTAGATATTTGCAGACCCTCTTTCTATGTTTGATCTGAGTGTCACTATTACATAAAATCAAGGAGCCACCAGAAGAAAATCATTACAGAAAATGTAAACGTACAACAAGTTGATTCCTAGGTATAGGTTTCTAATTCTAGAAATTGTCCTTCAGAGTATCAAGAACATTTCTGAGTTCTGGGCAATGTGTTCCAATCTGATGGACTGGTATAACTTGACAGGATCTGTGCCTGACTTCTGATTTCTTGGGAACATAAGGCCTCCCCAACATACAGGACTGGTTCTACTGTCTAATGTTATATCACATTATTTCAGGGTAAACACCAATTTCTCTCAAAAGCCAAAGCCCTTTTCTGTTGTAATCTTCCACAGTTGTTAGGGCTCTCTGTCTTTAATTACAGCGTCTGGTCTTAGGGACATGTTTAGCCTATAAAAGCATTAGTGATTAATATCCACCTGCAGAGGCCAGATGAATTATGTTAATCTGGGTCCAGGGAAAGATTTCAGAGGGCTCCTGAAATCTCCAAGCATATGCAATGTTGTGTATGCATGAGTGTCTGTACTTCATTTTTTGTTTTCAGTAATGGGGATTGAACTCAGGGCCTCAAACATGTTAGGCAAGCACTTTAACATCCCCAGCCCTTCGTTTTTACTTTGAGACAGGGTTTTACTAAGTTACCGCGGCTTGTCTTGAACTTGGAATCCTTCTGCCTCAGCCCTCCAAGTGGCTGAGACTACAGGGGTGTGACACCCTCTGGCTGTCAGTACATTTTTTTCTGGAGAGGATTCATAAATTTTACTAGCTTCTCTGAACAATCTGTGACCTCTCTAGAACAGTCTGTAAGGGCTCATTCAAGTAGTTTTTTCTGTTTCTAGATGAGAAAATGACCAATCCATCCTGGCTAACCATACAACATTAGTGCAACAGTGGAGTAACTAGAAGTTCTATGAAAGGGGCATTAGCACTTAAAAAGAAAAAAAAAAAAAAAACCCAACCTCATACACCTGGATCTAACTTGGATTCTCTATCTCGGTCCTCATCATCTTTTTCTCTGAGAGTCCAATCAGGAAGACCCAGGAGAGCATGTTTTATTTTATGTGTAATCTAGTTACCTAGATTTCCGGTCCCCAGAACTAGAGGGAACAAATTAAAAAGGAAAGGGATGTTATCAGATATAGGTGGGGCAATGAGAGCAGTAAGAACAAACTTAATCTCACTAAGCCTCAGTTCCGTCATGTGTAAATTTGATACAATCACAGTTATGTCATAAGGTTGCTGGGAGAATTAATGAGGTATTTCATGTAAAGCTACGTGTATCCAGCATACACCAGGTGGAAAATAAAATGTTTCTTTCTCTTCCTCTGACTCTAAAAGATAAAAGCATTTTAGGACTCATGCTGTATTTCTGAACACAGAGCAATATAAATCTGAATTAGCATGTGATGGGGAAAAAACTGAACCTTAATTTATAAAGGTAGGTATAATCATATATTCTATAGGTGAGAATAATATGGTTTGTCTTCACAATACCATATGACTAGAAGACACATCCTCTGAACAATCCCTGATAATTAAGCCGCAGTATCCCTATCCTTGCTTGTACCCATTTAAAATAAGAACAAATATTCTCTTCATCACTGCACTACATCAAGCTAAGCTTTTCAGTAGAAAAAAGAAGCTGAGAGAATAAACTGATTATGGATGCATCAAATACAAGCACACCTAAGTGTTTCTGGATTGTGGGGATAAGACACTGTGGGCTTACTCCTGCTTCTTGATCCAGAGAGATTTAAGGATCTGTTTTCAATTAGATGCTTTAAGCTGGTAAAGCTACTTCCACAAGACACACTTACAGAAGAACTTAAAACTAAGATCATTAACATACTGAAGAAACTGATGAATTCCATTCCCTTCCCGTCTCCTTTGTCCTCCATTTGCTATTTATCTGAAAGAAGACAAAACACCTTATAATTTTATGAACTGACTAATGGCAACAAAATTTTAAAAGCTGATCTAGAGGGATCTTGACAAACTGGACACTGATACTGTGAATATTTGAGGAGGAAGTGTACAAGTTCATGACCTCTGACATAGTAGCCACTGGCTAAAACTAACACAAGTGTAAAAGGTAAACTTCAGAAGCAATTGGAATTAGATAGTGCTGAGAATTCAGAAGGCCACTTACTAAGTGAAAAAGAGTAACTCTTTCATTTAGTACATAATCTATGTTCTTCCAAGGTTATCAGACCCAAATACAAAGGCAGGCATGGTCCAGAATCAAAAAAGGAGAGGAATTTTATTTCACTTAAAAACCAGACAAATCTTCCATGTCCTTAATAAGGATGGACTTCCTACTAGTGACTACTTCCTATATAACTACTGACAAATCTCCCATGGTCAACTGAAAATAAAATCTATTTGGATTAATTTCTAGCATCTCAAAAATGTCTGTAAATGGTAGCTAATGATAACAGCATGGAATGACTTTCAACTTTAATCCTAGTGTTCTCAATGCGTTCATAAAACCAAAAGCAGAATAGTGAATGGGACCCAAGTGTTCTAGTAATATGCTGTTCAATACGGCAGCCACTAGCAACATGTGGACAATGAGTCTCTGAAATATAGATCAGCTGAATGGAAATGTGCTGTAAGTATAAAATACGCAGCAGAGTTCAAACATCGAACATGGAAAAATGTAAAATATTCTATTAATAACCTTTACATGGAGTAAGTCTTGACATGGCAACATTTTAGACATAGTGCATTAAATAAAATATATCCTTAATTTTCATTTCACCTGTTAGTTTATTTTTCTTTTTTAACAAAGAAACTGAGGTACAAAGATGATTAGGAATATGCCCAAGGTCACAGAGGTAAGAAGTGGTAGAACCAAGATTCGAATCCCAACTAACCAACTGATTTCAGAGACACTCAAAATCCTGCAAAGTCTTAAAGCTCTATATTTTCCAGTCTAACTTTTCAAACCTCATCACCTTATTGTGCCTCTGTCACACCTTGTCCTACAGGCAAACCAAATGTATTTTTCCGTACATAGACCTTATTTTCTGAGCACTATTTCCCTGCCTAGAGCAACTTCCTTTTCTTATTTCCATATAACAAAACTCGGCTCAAATGGTATTTCTCCCATAAAGCCTTTCCTGAACTTCAGGAAGAAACTGATTCTCCTTCCTCTAAATATCCCTAGCACTTCACGTGTACTTCACAGTATCACTTGTAGTACCTAGTGCAGCAATGAACATAACAGGTACTCAAAAAATTCTCTTATAAATGCATTTGTAAATTATAAAGACATAAGAAAAATAAAAGCTGCTTTCTGTAATCAAGGAGAGGAGGCCAGATGGATGATCAAATCGATATGAAACAGATGCTTTTCTACTCTCAATAATAACTGGCTAAAAGGAATTGAACAATGTCAACTTCACCCTCACCCACTTCCTTCTATTCAAATCCAAGTGCTCAAGGATCCTTAGCCTGCTTCCTTCATTCACGATCAGGCTGTCGTTGGGTTGTAGCCATACTGCCTGACTGATATTTGCACACAACACACGGAACTCGGATTTAGGATATCTGCTGCTTTGAAAACACACAAGCTGAAACTTTTAATTACATGGCCCACTCACCAAAGGCCTTTGGAAATGCAAACGTAAATCTTTCCATATGGTATTCTAAGAGAGCAAGATATTCCTCCTTTCAAGAGTATACTAGTTGCTTTTGTTTTACTTTACTACTTTATTTAATTTTATTTTACAGATAGGATTTCACCATATAGCCCAGGCTAGCCTCAAACTCAAGGTCCTCTGCCATCAGCCTACTAGGTAGCTGTGATTAACATTAGCCTGGCTAATTTTAAATTTGTAAAAACGTTACACTGCACAGTCACTGGTGCTCAGAGAACCCTGTGTCAAAGTGTGCTCTGACAATCTGAACTGGAGAATCTTGCTGGTCTGTCCTGCCCCTTCTCTTGATCTTTCTCTCCCAAAGCACAGAAGGGGCCTTCTTGAAGCTCCTTCATCTACCTAAAGACCAGATCCACCAAAGGGGAACACAACTGTCTTCAATCTTATTTCTGAAACTTCATTAAACAAGAAAAATTAAATCCATAATACTGAGGAAGAGAGTGAAAAAAATTAAACACTACACAGACAGCACAGAGGAACTTTGTCCCAGGACAGTCTCTTCTTCAGGGTCATTTATTTCTCTATCATTTACTACCAGTATCCCTCTAAAATTGACTGCAGCCTCCCTACCACCGTTTCCCTAGGAAGAGTGTATTTAACCATCTGGCCCCTTCATATTTTATAGGACTCCCGGGTACATGTGCCTGTTAATAAATTTGTATGCTTTCTCTCCCCCTGATAATCTGCCATTCCTGTTTAGTTCAGAAGATCAAAACATCAAACCTTCAGAGGGCAAGTCTGTATATTCCTAAGGAATCCTTTATAATGACCATAGTTAGAGACATCTTGCACTTGGACACTGGCAGTGGTAAATAAAATAGGGAAAAGCATGAACATGAAAGAGAAAAAGTACCCAAGCAGACAGGAGAGTGACTGGGTCAGACAGAGACCAGGCTAGGACTGACCAGAGGTATTTCTACGAACTCTTTAAATACTTTGATTCTTTGCTAAAAAAACCACCTCTCCGTCTGGTCACATATTGAAAGTAAGATTTGTATTAGCAGGAAATGCATTCAACAATTACAAAGGAAATGGAAAGATTACACTGGTGTTCTTCAATATCTCCCTGTATATATATGCCAGACAAGTACTGTACCACTGAGCTACATTTCCAGTCCACTGTGTTCTTCACATGCAGAATATTGTTGTTTTGTTTTGCTTTTTGAGACAGGCTCTCAATATGTTACGTAGTTCAGGTTGGCATTGAGCTCACCATGTAGGCCCAGGCTGGCCTTGAAAATGAGGTGATCTCCTTGCCTCAGCCTCCCAAGTACTAGGATTATAGACATGCAACACCATACTCAGCTAAATGTGGAGAATTAAACTAGTAAAACTGGGAAAAACCACACTGGGAAAAGCAAAAAGCTTGGTGTGGTGAGATACCACCACTGCAAGAAACCCAGAGGGCCAGTCTCAGTATGACCAATCATATATAATCCCCCTCTTTTGGAAAAACAGCAAAGATGAAAGCAAAGGAAATCTATTCGAGGAAGTTCAATGAGGCAAAAGGAAACTTCAAAGGGAAAAAACTTTTAAGACCCATCAGGCACAGGAATCAAACTGGATTTCAGAGTAGCCCTGGCCTGCCTTGTCCAAGATCACTGGTAGCTGAACAAAAATTTTTAAAAATTTCTACTCACACGTGATATGAATCACCCAATCAGCAATGGACCAGAATAAAGTAACCAGGTTAACTACTATTGAGCTACAGAGACTTGGGGCAAGAGCTATCAGAGGAGATCAACAAAACAACTGCACCTCAGGCACAACATAACCAAGCATTTTGCGGGGTGGGGGGAACACATGATCTCTTTTTCTGCTTTAACAGACTTACAGAATTTTGGACCAGAAGATACCTAAGATATCATCCACCCCAACTTTCTCATTTCACAGAAAAAACCAAGGTTTAAGCAAAGGGAGGACTATCTCAAGACCAAACTATGTCGCTCATCAAGCCGAGGCTTCTTGATTTGAGGCCGCAATAAGAACACAGGTTCTCAAAACTGAAGTTTGTGGTTCGACAAACCTAGGAATGCGCTTTCAATCAAAAGTTTATGCTAAGTCCTTATTCTTATCATTTCTTTACTGCTCCCCACTATTCGTTTGTGTCTTGGTTTATGTCCTCTCTAATTTTATCTATGTCAGTAGGACCCCTAATGAATTCCCCAGAACTAAGCACTCTGAACCCATGGGAGGATTATATACAGATACTCACTGAACACTTGCCATGTGTATTCTTAACAGCAATATCGAGCTTTGCTAAACAAGTACTTAACTACTGTCAGGTTCTGTGATATAATGCATTATCTTGAACCTCGACAAATTTATGAGGTAAGTTATAATTTTCACCATAATAAGGAAACTGAGGCAGTGGGTTTATACTTTTTTCATTATAATCTCCTACAGCTCATATTCCTGCAGACTTCTTTAATACAGGGACTTGCAGAGGACCCCAAACACAGGCACAATTGGCACACCCACAGTCACACTGTCCCAAGAGCAGCCCAGTGACAGTCACTCTAGGAAAGGCACCAAGCTGTAAGAAGGTTAAGGGCAAACAGGTTTGGGCCCTCCCAGGAATCAGTTTCAGAAAGTGTCCCAGAGGTGTACTGGCTTCTGCCCCCCCAACCTTGATAATCAGATTTGTCTCTTAATAGCTAAAGTCATGCCTGTGCTGGTGACAAGAAGTTAAGAATCTTAAAGCTCTGAAGGACAGATGATAACCCAGTACTATCGGCTTGGTTTAGGAAGAGAAGGTTGTGAAATGGCCTTAAGTGTCTGATAGGAGATTTTTCTCAGGCAGCCTGAAAACACTGTGGAGGGTGATAATGACAAAAACCAATTCTAAGTAGGTAGAGCTTGAAGTGAGGGAAATCTCTCTCTCTGACACTCAGAGGAAGTATTCTTAGATGTCCTTTAAAAAGAGTCAGGCAAACTACTGTTTCCAGATCCCTGACAAGGGAAAATGATGGGGAGAAACCATTACAGCAGCTGGAGTCTGCACTGATCCTTCCACACGCCAGGATTCAACTACACTTTCTAGATGGAATACACACGTCTTTTCTTCTGGAGGTCCCTCTTGATTAGACCAAGCTTTGCAATAAGCCAATAATTCTGTTATTTGG
Source organism: Hystrix cristata (assembly GCA_004026905.1). Lineage (NCBI taxonomy): Eukaryota > Metazoa > Chordata > Mammalia > Rodentia > Hystricidae > Hystrix > Hystrix cristata. The sequence continues at coordinate 40,789 of PVJO010006519.1, forward strand.
GCCAACATTTTATTTCTTCCATTTTTACCACTGGTTCCCTTTTGGACACCTTGTTGCTTCTGGGCACTGGTACAAGAACTGTATTTGATACCACAGATAGGAGATTAACATAGTGTCATTTTGTCACCTCATTTCACAACCTCATTATTTTAGTAAAGAGAATTCTAGGAAGTGTAGATATCTAGTCTCTTTCATCCTAAGATTTAAAGTTTTAAATTACTGCTTAGGAACTCAGTTACTTCATCGAACCTAAAGATCAGATAATGGAATCAAAATGGAAGGAGCATTAATTCACTCTGCTTTAACTCTTGAAAAGTATTCCACAAGATCAAAGAAAATCCCACTGTACCATGAAATAGTAAAAAAAAAAAAAATTGTATTCACATGTGGAAAGATGGTTTTCCTCTTCTGTGTGCCCACCAGCCATTCAATGGAAGTCTAAAATGTGGGCAAACTAGAAAACGGGGGCTTGGGGCATGACATTCTGCAAACAGATTCCTGTGACTCCATCAAATAAAGAAACTTTAGTTTTAATGACATACTAGGATTTTTCCCTGAAAGGTTCTGGGAATGGCAGACTTATTCCTAGTTAGCCCTCTTCCCTGCCCTATGAACACCTCCTCCCACAACCCGCCTTGTTTTTCTGCCCCCAACAGGATGGGAAGAAAACGTCCTTAGAAGACCTTTCTTTTTTTATATTACACAATCTCATCTCTGGAATTCAAGTCTCAGGACTGCTCAGCCCAAATAAGAAGTGCTTGTCACCAGGAAGGCGGCCATCTAAACAAGCAGCAGCTGGATGAGAAAAGAGGGCATGTCAGCCCAGAGCAGCGAAGAGGGTTTCTCACGGCAGCTATTTGCAACCCTCCAAGGAGCTACAGCGGCTGCCCATTAAAACCCTGTTAAAACACTTCTGATGTTGTCAGCAGCAGAAAGCTGAAATAGCACAGTGATTGCTGAGATATTATCTGCCTCCAGCAATCCAGTGGTACTGTCAATACTATGAGCAAGAAGGTACAAGATAAGTAACAACCTAATTTCTACATCAAAATTTCATAAACTTCCCTGAGCTCGCAGCACTAGTAATGTGGGCACACACAGCCCAAGTCATTGGGCCACCACGGGGAGAAAAGACCTTCGTGTTGAGATCTTACTCAAAAGCCCTGAACCCGCACACTCTATGACCCCTAAACTCCAGAGGAAATATGCCTAGACAAGAATTGCTGGAATGTGTCTCTCCAGGGCACTGCTGGGCACCACTTGAGGCATGGCATTTCTGAACAGGGAGCTTTTCCAGAAACAGCATGTTCTGAAGACAACCTGTTGGAGCATTATCTACCCATCTCTTTCCCCTGGAGGAGTCCAAGCTTACTGAAAAGGTTACAGAACCTTCTTGACTTTGCACTTTATTACTGTGAAAATTCCTATAAAAATTGTAGTTTCAGGATTCCTAAAATTCGAGAGGGACTTCCTTTGTTAGCAAAGAGAAAAATGGAGGAAGATGTCTTACAACTCTTTTGGATTCGAATGACCCTATATTTATGTTGGGAACAACAGGATATACAGGCTAATTATAATAGTTCAGAAGCATAAATCCTAGTATCATTCTCTTCACAGTAGCAGCTCTTTCTTTTGGTTCCCCTGTGTCTATCATGGAGCAATAGTAGGGTGACTATCATCCAAACCGGCACACTTTGGGGGGGTGTAAAAGGAGTTTCAACTGGCACACAAACGAAACCAGGAACCTAAGCAAATTGGGACCTAAGGTAACCCTAAGTCCCTGTCCTTACAGCAAATTAAGACCTGACCCCCCCCCCAAAAAAAAAAGATTATGGGGCTGGGTGTTTAGCTCAGTGATTAGAGTGCTTGCCTTGCAAGCACAAGGCCCTGAGTTCGATCCCCGGCACCACCAAAAAAAACAAAACAAAACAAAAAAAACCTGAAAAATTATGTGACGATACAGGAAATGAATAAATGGCTATTTTATCACAAAACTAGGTGGAAAGATGGAATGAAGATGTTCAGCTCATAATATTACAAATACAAGGCTATTTGAACCAGTGCTCAACTGACCCAGCCCTCACTCCTTAGTGAGAAGAAAGGAGCCATTATCAAAATAATTATAATGTGGCTGTAATTACTCATTGTATCTTTACACGCCGGACCACAGGCACAAACATACTTCTATGAAATATAACTGGTACCAAGAACATGCAAGTTTCAGAGTGCTTTTCTCTTGGGCTGGGATGTAGCCCAGTGGTACAGCACTTGCCCAACATCCACAAGGCCTTGGGCTTGATCCTCAGCACAGTACAAAAATGTCCTTTTCTCCAGCTCCAAGAAAAATTCTAGAGGGCAGACAGAGTGGGGTTTTCAGAATTTTCCACTTCTGACAGAAGAATTTAAGAAGATCCTAACAATGCCCTCAAGTCTTAAGTCTTTCAGCCAGGGCACTGCCTAATCTTCCTGATGCTACTAATCACTGTGATGATGGACATACAGTGGTCTACAGATGGGGCAACAGGGAGAGAATTTAACATTCAGAAAGTCACAGCAACCAACTCCATGAAGAGCAAGCAATGAAGCGCTCAAATTTCATCTCTCAAACCCCAAAGCCAGTATTTCTTCCTTCAATTATCTCAGTTCACTTTATTCTAGGTAGGTCAAGACTGTGATACTATAACAGGACTGTAAACCCAGGAATATTGAGCTACTTGGAGAAGATCAAATAGTCCCAAGAATTCTGGCAGTAACTAGTCCACCTAAATTATTGGTGACCAGTTATAGCAGCATTCATTCAAAAGCAACAAGGCCCTTCAGAGGAGCAAGACAATTCTACAGAAGCCTAATACTTTTCTTATATAGTTTATTTTGTGCTGGGCACTAGGAATTTTTAAAATCACTTTGAGGAATGGAGGGGGAAAAAACTGAGAGGCATAGAGGTAAAGCAGTATAGGACGCTACATGATCAAGAAAAATATTTCTCAAGCAAACCAACAAGTCAGGGGAGTTTGCTTAATGATAACCAGGTCTGTAAAACCAAGTGGCTTACAAATGTGGAATTTTGGAGTGTGCCTAGGTCCTGGGAATATGCCCTTCATTTATTTGCCTGTTCTTTAAATAGCTCCATGTAACCAAGACAGGAGGTGGGGAGGAGCATTTGCACTCTTGGTTCCTGTTTATCTTTTTCAAGAAAGGTTTCCTATAATTTACGTTATTGGAGCAAGCCAAACTAAGCCACAGTGATTTCTGGGCTACAATATTCCTACCAAATGCTTCCAAACCAATGTTCCTACCAATGCTTCCATTGTAAGGACTGGAAATCATCCAGGTGGAAAAACAATCTGTTCTTTTCAGGAATTTAGATTTTTACTATCATAAAAGTGGAGGACACTGTTAAAACTAGAATTAACTTCAAAATATACATGGGAGGTACATGACTTTGCACTTATGACCTCAAATTTAGATAATCTATAAGAAAATATCTGGATTCATGCAAATTAACATTTAAATTCTGTATCTTAATGGAACAGTATATTTCAAAATGATCTCACTTCATATAAAATGAACAAAAATTGAATCACCTAGTTTACAGATATAATGATATACACCAGGATAGTCAGGTGTTTTAATTAGGTATCTCTTTTTGAGCTATACATTTTTTTAAACTTAAATTTCTGTTTTGAACAGAAAGAAAAAAATGCTTTCCCTTCAACACTTGAAGATATTTGAGTTAAGGAAAATCTGACAAAATGGTGATGTAAATCCCAACGGGAACTTCTGTTTTAAATAAACTCCTATCAGTGCCACCTGAAATCCAGTTTGTTTCTAGCTATCTTATGACACACAAAGTACTCTCAAATAGCAGAGATGGGAGAACCAACATTAATACATGTTTTATATTTTAGAAAAATCAGCTTATAGATTACATTCTGAAAAGTAGTATAAGAGAAAAGAAAAGAGCAAAAATTCCACTACAAGTTTTCAAATCTAGCTATACACTGGAATCACCTGTGGAATTTGAAGAATTACTGATGGCTAGGCTTCAACCTCAACTGCTCTGAGTGTAGACTGGTGGGGAGTCTGCAAAGGGCTCTGAAGAACTCAAACGTGGAGTCAAGGTTGGGCACTACCACACCGAGAGTGAGTGTTCACACTGAACAGAGCCGGGATACCATGAACTGAGAGGGTTTAGCACATTAAAGAGGTAAGTATAAAACAGACGGAAGTTGGGAGAGATTAATTTTCCACAGTTCTTCTAACAATTTTAATCTGAGCTCAAGCAGCCTAAAAAATGTCAGAATAAATTCCTCTTGATTTTAGAATCAACACCACAACAGTTGTTGGTTCTACTCTATGGAGGTTTTTGCATGCAGGTGTTTGGAGACTTCAATTGAAATGTTGCCTAAACATCCTAAAAGGGAGGCCAGGAATCTTATGATTTAGATGTATCAGAAAACATGAAACTAAAGAAGAGAAGGAGCTGGCACAGTGGCCTGCAGTCCCAGCTGTTTGGGAGGCTGAGGCCAGATCACCTGAGTCTAGGAGTTGGAGACCCAGCCTAGACTACCTAGCAAGACTCTGAGTCTAAACAATTAAATGGGGGGGGGCAGAGAGAGAGACAGAAGACAAAGTAAAAACTGAAATTTCCAAATTCTCCACTCAGATCAACAAGAAACAACTGAGCAAGTTGTTATTTTATTTTGCCCTATGCTGCTAGTGACTCCTAAAATTTTTCTCTAACCACTAGGTTTCAAGAGATTTGCTTCTCTCTCCAAAGAGTTAAAGCAGTAGACATAGGTGAAACCTATTGTTTTTTTTTGAGACAGGATCTCTCTATGTAGTTCAGTCTGGCCCTGAACTCATTATGCAGCCCAAAACTGGCCTTGAACTCATGGTGATCTTCCTCCCAAGTGCTGGGTGCACCAGCATGCCTGGCCGGATGAAATGTATTCTTATCCTCCATTCCCAGGAAGCTAGCTTTCTGAACTGAAAATAATTAGATCAAGCCAAGGAGTAGATTAGGAAAAACTATAGTAAAGGACAATATGTGTACTTAATCCTGCTTAGTTATATTTTCTGCTTATCGGTTCCAGTTATCAAGAGATTCTGATCATTTCCTTAAATTCTACCGTCTAGTGGGTGTAAGAGGTATCACATGGATTGTACTTTTTCTTGAGGGTAGCCTGTGCCTTAAGTACATGCAAGTGAAAATTTTTCTGAGATGAGACTAACAACAAACTTGTCACTGCTAAACACTGTTTACTACCTATATGGTACATTCTTAGCCAGCCAGAACATATTCTTTTCAATCATTATCTTTCAAGGTTCTCCAGAAAGACCACTGGCTTGTGGATCATCTAATTCCAAAGAGCCATTCCATCAAAATATTCTTGTAGTTGGAATGAGCTGTGACGCCCACCATGCAAGGACTCCTGTGAGGCTGGGTAGGGTCTCCAGCTCACTGTGAAATCAAGCAGTCACAGCCACCATTCTTCTTGTCCTCCACTCTAGAAGGCATTTGGCTGCCGAAGTTCCTTGCTAATCTCTACTTTGCACTACATCACTACAGACCTTACCCTGCAACCCCGTGACAAGTACAAAAACACAGAAGGCAGAGGTCACTATCTCATTCAATCTTTCCCGGCTGCCTCCCTTACAGTCACCCACTGGGAACTGTGACTGGGTATTCACGATGTACTAAATCACACCTAGAAAATTCAAACCTGGGAGTTCGAACGCGGTCTCTGCCACAAATGTGTATCTGTCCATCTGCCTGTACATTCATCATCCATCTTTCTCTCATTACTTTCAAAAACAAGTGTGCAGGTGTTTTCTGGGAGGATGGGCAACTGTGAGATTATCTCAAAAAAAAAAAAAGATCAAGAGGAGAGAAGTGCTACTCGAGGTAGGATGGTTAAGGCACTATTTTGCTTTAAATTTCCTGGCAACTAAACAAATAGCTAACTTCTCTTCATATATTACTTTTACCATATGGGTAACAATTTAACAAGCAAAGAAAACACACACGTACTAGTGTGCTAGGTTTTAAGAGTACAGGAAAACTACAACCTGGGTCCTGCCTCAATGAAGTTATCTATCCCATTTTGATCTCATTCAAAAACATAACATCACTTGTGTTAATGGTCAGGGAAGGATTTTGAAAGGAAGAACTTGAAGGATATGTAGACAGAGGCAAATTCTCTAAAGGATGCCCATAGAAGCAACGCTAAGCAAATGCTATTGCCTAAGAGTGGGATATCCACAAGGACTAATTCATTTTCTACCATGATTTAAAAGAGATGCTAAAAAATACACATTGGAAATTAGAGCCACTGAGTCTAATAACTGTCTTGGGTATAGTTAAAGCTAGTGCACGCTCACACTTAAAGGCAGAAATGGTAACCAAACTGATCAGACTGCACATACACATATTTATATTTAATATATTTATATATTGTATGTACACATAAATGTACTATTTTTAGTATACTATACAGTTTTGGGAGTTTTTTGGTGCTGGGGATTAGTACACTACACAGTACAATTTATGTTGAAGTATATACATAAACCTCTCCTCCTAACCTTTCATTTTGCTAATTCAGCAGATACTAAGTAGGTCTCTGAAGATATACACGGTTTTTCTATAGACAATTTATGGTTTATTAAACTATAATTTTATTTTAAAACTATTTCAGCCTCGAAAAGGATATCTTTCCAATAGAATAGACCTTTTCACAGGTAAGTATTTGTATAATCTTTTATAGCTACAAGTTGAGGATATAAATCTGTCAAGTGTAGAATATTCCTATTGCATTTTTACAAATGACACAAAACAATAGTGTACCAGTTCTTTCTAACATTAGCTGCTTTGTTCCTCCTCTTAGCCTTACAAAAAAGATTATTTGCAACTCTTCACATCCTTACAAAATATTCAGACTCTTCAATGAAATGAGTTTCCCACATTGTGGAAACACCCACACAGCGAACTGCGAAGTGAATGAACTGGATTATAGTCAGATCTGTGACGATGTGAACTTTATACTAAGGCCCTGCTCTGGTGGGCAGCTTTCTCTCCAAATCTATGCCTGAACGTTTTTACCCAGTAAACACACTCTGGGTCTTCAGATGAGTAACTTTTTGGAGTCATAATATTTTATATGTGAGAACAGACTGGTTTTAAGTATAAGGATAGTGCACAGGCAGAAATGTCAATTTTTTTTTTAAATGGCAAAATGACCAGCATGCAAAGATAAGACCCTCAGGCTGCGTAATTCCTATCCAACCAAAACACATCTGCAAAACTCAAGAGAGCCGAGTTCGATCCCCAGCACCAAAAAAAAAAAAAAAAACCAAAAAAAAAAAACAAAAACAAACAAAAAAAAAACCTCAAGAGAGCCTACCTGGCTTATTTGGCCACTATGCCGCTGGGCACAGTGTTCTTTTCAGCCAACAGCTCTTAGGTGGAGCAATACTCACTGTAAATCACCTTTCAAACAGCTGCTCATTCACTGGAAGCCCGCTAAAAAGGGCTCAAATTGGGCACTAGGAAACCTGCAGCTGGAGATGTGGTGAAAAAGGTCAAAAGGAGCAGTAGGAGAGTGGCATTTAAAGAGGCAGGGAAGTCTCTCGGTGTTCAAAGCTTCATTTAAAAAGTCTTCTAAGTCACAAATGGAATCAGTAAGGAAACGCGATGCCTGGATGGCCACCTGGATCATCATCTGAACTGGCCAAAGACCTCTGAGTATGGAGGGGGAAAGTGAAGGGAAGCTGGTTCCTGCACTTGCAATCCAGACAGAATTCTACTGTCATTCCATTTCTTCCGAGTAAATGAGAAAGCCTCTGCAATAGCCTTTTCTCCTTCCCTCCATCCGTGACTGGGACCTGGCTCAGGGAAGGCTGTGTGGTGATGGTTCTGGCTGGGCTGCAGTGTTTCTGCAGGTACCGGTTAAATGTGGCCTGAAGTGGATGAAGAGAGAATCCTTCTGGTTCCTCTGAATGAAGTTTACACATTCCTTCATTTCCTCCGACAACTGTACCTACCTGCAAAGAACACAAGGCCTGAGGAAAACCATGAGATGGCGCAGAGAGTGGCTAGTACCTGAAAAGGTCCTTTCCTTGTTCCAATCACTCACACTAGGGGAAATACCTTGAGATCCTATTTTACAGCTACCATAAAATTACCTCTACCAAGCAGTCCACTGTTATTGTCACCACAGAGGCTATGCCTAGCAACTGTTCACAGAGCCATTTCAGTGATGAGCCCCTGGTGAGAACTGCATGAATCCAAGGCTTTTGCTGATAGTGTCCTTACTCATGGTCACTTGTCATAAATTGAAGGAATTCAGATTACTTACTTCCTAATGCTAGCTCTGTCTTCCAGACCTAGATCCTAATATTTATTCCTTTAGGAGTTCTGGATATAATTTACTAAGTTATACTCGTAAATTTCTTAATGGTTCCAAAGACAGCCCTCAGAGTTTACAAACCACTGTATCAGAAATACTGCAAATGTCCTTATTACAAAACCGGATCAAATCTACCAGATTTCTTTATCTCCCAGGAGTCTGAATGATAGGAAAGCATTAACTTCCACCACAGTGATGGTGTGAGCGTATATTACGTCAGTAGGTGCCAATAATTCTGATGAGATATGGAGAAATGTTAATGCTCTATACTTTTGTAAAATCTGATAGTTTCCCTCTGCAACTGATGGAAACAACACCCAACCCTGTGAACTTCACGTCTAAGGAGAAAGCACTCTCCAGGTCTGTCTTGCATGAGCTGAAGGCTGGACCACTGGGTTTCTGTTCAGCCTCTTTAAGAAGAGGCTGGGTTTCTGTTCAGCCTCTTTAAGAAGCAGTGGCAGCAGCTCTCCTACAAAATGGTCCAGTGAAGCCACCTAAAAGGGTGGGTGATCTTCGTAAATGGACAGGAAATAGAAAAGATGAATATTGGGCGGATGACAGATCCCTTAACTGGCCTTCAAGATACAGGCTGTTCTATTAAACATAGGGCCATTATGCTGGCTGGCCATCCACTTTAAACCCCAGAGTGATTAAAATGCTGGCAGGAAATGAAAGCTCTCTATTGAAGGTCCTTCCCTGAGGTCCTAATTTCAAACCAAATTTTACAGCACCGCACAGGAACAAAGGAAGCCCAGTCTTCCAAGTCTTCTTTTTGTCACTTTGGACAAAGACACCCCCTCATACTCTTCAAAGAACAATAGCCTCTGTGGAGCCATAGCCACGCCAAGAATGGGCACAAACCATACAGAAACACATTTTAAAAATACATTTTACACTGCCCTTGACATTTCAGATAAATAGAAACCACTGCACTGAAATTCCAAATATTTCATCCTTTCCCTCCACCCCTTGCCTTTATAATGAGAATTTTCCTATTTTCCCAATCTACTTGATCTTTGACATTTTGGCCTCTGTGAATGAAGGACATAGTAGTCAAACTAATTAATTATTCAGATAATTGCATTTTATTAAAATAATCATTGTAGCTGAGACAATCACATTATTTTCACCAACAGAAGACAGCAAGGATGCCTATAAACCTTTGTAAACTGAAGCAGCTCTGGAGGCATCCATACACCATGGCACACTATAAGAGTCAGGGAAAACAGGCTATCAGAACAGGACTCTCCTTTCTTTACTAGCTGTTGTTTCAGGGTGGCCTTCCCCCCACCCCCTTCTTTTTCTTCTTCTTTAGCAAAAACAGTTTTTATGTTTTTACTGAACCACTTCAGATTCACTCTTCCACACAGTGGATGTTTACTTGGATTTGGCAGGCTGAGAACAGCTGGTTGTTTCCTAACCAAGGCAATATGAGACCATATGTTTCAACAGTTAAGCAATTTTGAATCAGAGGTATTATTCGGAGAGTCCTTTGTTGAAGCTGTACATTAAATACCCAAACAACTTGTGGTACACAAGACATAGAGCTCTCCTTCATCATTTTTTTTTTTTTAGCACTTTTCCCTTGGTAACAAAACCACGCTACACCCCTTCTATCATAGACGGGCACGTGTCTGCAGAGAGCGCTGGGTTGCTGATGATGTCGCTGCTTCACTGGCAGCTGTGTTTTAAACAGGAAAAGACAGCAAAAGCAGATTTTTCCTTATAATTCTGTTTGGGAACAAAATGTGTCTGAGGCTTTCTCTGGGGATCATCAACAGCACGGATACCTGCTTTCCCATAACAGCATGGACCCAAAAGATTTCTAAAAGGGAGTCACAGATACTAGCCTTTACGATGACCAGCTACTCTGTTTCTCCCTCTTTGAACACCCTCAAATTAAGCTGGGCTAACTATCTGCTATTTGGTGCTTCCATGGTAATCCCTGACAATGTTAGAACATGAAACTATGTATAGATTTAAAGTCAGGCTGCATCAGGGCATTAGCAAGGCTTCAGCAGAACATCAGGAGGAGAGTCCAGCTTGGGAAACAAAATGAAATGCAGTGAAAACACATTTGTAAGTTGGTAAAGACAGTAACTGAAATACCCAGCATGGGGAAGTAGACTAGGAAGTCACCAGCCTCTGGAAAGTTCATGATACTTCTTTTTCAGCCTAAATCTAAAGTTTAAAAGTAAACTGAAGTCAATAAAGTTTTATAGACCACTTTCTGAAAGATTAGACGAGAGTCATTTATTAAAATATAATAGGTAAGAAGGAGATTGTAGTAAAAGTTATTTCTGCCTCAAGGAGAGGTTTTTGTTTGTTTTTTGCTTTCCAGTACCGAGGACTGAACCCAGGGCCTCTGCACTGAGCTATCCCCAGCTTTTTTGTTTTTTGCAGGACAGGATCTTGCTACGTCATTAAATTGCCCCGGATGGGCTTGAAATTGCATGCCTCAGCCTCCCCAAAAGCTGGGGTTACACAGCTGGCCCCGGCTGGGGTTACGAAGGTGACAGAGGCATTTCTTTGGACTTCTTTTGGAGTTCCCCAATGTCCCAATCTTTTTAAAAGTTCTGCATATGTGGCTGGATATAATTTTTGAAGAGGATTTTAAAAATAACTCTATCAGCATTACAGCACACTTTAAAAAATAACTTTAAAAGATGATGGATATTACTTCCTAAATTTTTTCATTTTGTCTAGGTTCTTATGTAAACATAAACCTAACAGCTCCTTTCCCTCTCTGATTCAATTTAAATGCATGGATCATACCAATAATTTTACAAAGCTAGTTTTAAGGCATGTTACTGAAAATTATTCCTTCCAAACACTTCTCACCAAGAAAGATACAAATGACTTAATTTAAGTCTCTCAATTCTGAAAAATGGAGGCTGCCTGCTAAATTTCCTTGAGCCTCTAGAGAGGGCAGATTTTAAGCTCCTCTGTGTTCTGCAACAACATAGTGACTGCTTGGGGCAGGGGCGGGGGGGGGAGCAGTTACGGCCACACTTTTAAGATGCTGACTAGTATGCAAGGAAGTATGCACTTGGATGCTCACTGCAGTTTTGCTGGCAAAGCAAAAAACTGTAAACAGCATCCAGAGGAAAGCCATAGAACAGGATACTAAGGGGATAAACTCAGCGATCAGGAGCTCAGGCCAGGACACAGACCAGGTTGGCATTTACTGTTTTTGAAACCTTGGACATAACAGTATTTGTAATTCCTTATCTTAGTTTCCTCATCTATCAGAAAAGAATAATAATGTACCCACACCCTAAAGTTAAGGTGAAGATTAAACGAATTAAGACATGCCTGGGCCTACACATGTTAACCATTATTATTAAGGTGCAGACAGTAAGAAGAATAAGGTAGATCTGCAAGTACAATAGGTATGACACAGACACGAAGACCATCGCTTATCCTGGTGAGAACGGCTGAGAGTAGAGGATGAAGACAGAGAAGGAAAACTGAAATTTCTGTTCTTTGTGTTGCAGATAAAAGTTTAAAGCTGATAAAAGTTTAAGGAGCACCTCTACTATCCTGGGCACACTGTGAGAGTTACATGCAGAAAACACAAAAAAGGACTAAGATAAAATATTAATACTGTATATTCAAATATAGAGGTCCTGGAAATACATTTTCCTTTTGTAGCTTACATGTCACTTGTTCCACCAATATTTCTGTTCTTTCAAAATGAAATTAATTTAGATCTACACAGAATTCTTCAAAAAACAAAAAACCAAACACGCAAATGTAGTTTTAGTTAATATTATAATTACTCATAGTATCACAAAGAAACTATCACCAAAATTTAGACATAGATACAAACTAAGATAGAAATATAGTCTTATTGTAAAACATAAAGCATAAAATTACTCTCCACACTAAAGAAGAAGAGGAAGAAGAAGTATTTATTGGGAGGGGGTTGGCTGCAATGCTGGGCACTGAACCCAGGTACCCTCATAGCTCTGACTTGAAAGGTGGGGATCACTGTAGACACAATGAGTAGAGAATGCCGTATGCACGTGAGCTGTTTACATGTCCAGTTGTACTCCAGTTTATGTGTCACAGTATACAACATAACCAGAGTTAATATATCAGTGTTAGGCTAAAAATTGATTTAAGGTCCTATTTCAAAGGCAGTGATTTGACTGTGTTTAGACTTTGGTCAATTACATGCCTTATCCTGTTTATCTTGAATTTTGCAGGATCACCCACTCATTCATTCATTCAACAAATATTTAGCAAGTCTCTATACTGAGGATGCTAGAAAGAGGGGGCCAACATAAACTTTTACTGGTGGAAACTTGTCTTCCTATAGAAGTCAAAGAAAGCTAAAATTTAGGAATATGCTAATTGCTCATCTCAGTAGACTCTTCAGGTGGGAAAAAAGTTCAAATCCTATGGTGTGATGGTATGGCCAGCTAAAAGAACTTTGAGAAAATAAAATACCTTTCTAACCGAGCAGAAAGACTGTCCTTTTAGTTGTGTTTGCCTTATCCTCTGATCCTGAAACAGTTCATGCTCTAAGAATACAAAGACTATTTACCTATTCAGTACTTGAGTATAACTAGGTACAATCCACAGTGCCCACAAGGCTTAGGAAATTTAAAATTAATCATTTTAACACTAGGCAGAGGGGGAAAAGCACACCGAGCAAGGGTCTAAGGAACATAAAAGCAGCACATTCTCTGACGAGGAGTCCTTTCTCCTGCCCCCTTCATTCTAGACCGATGGCAGGGTTAGGATGCACTCTAGCATGTGGTAGTAATCACAAAGACCAATTTGTTCTGAGTACGTCAAGGTCAATGACATTATGGCTGAGTAGCCTGTCCTGAGCACTGAAGTCTGCAATAGTTCCTGGATGTCACACAGGATCACCTACAGTGTTTGTTTGCCATTTCCCTCATAGGAAGCCTCTCCACAGCTATCTTTTCTTATAGAATGAGAAGTATGCAGAAATGGAAAGACTTCACTCTGGTGGTCTTCTGTTGGTCAACAAATAAATGCTACTGATGTTGACAATGTGGGAGGCCTACCAGAAGTCCAGCTGGATTTGTTGAAATAAAACAATTTTTCTTTCCTAAAACACACTTTATCAGCAAACTGGTCCCTGGCTGTATTCAACTAAGCACACGCTCTGTTCTGGCTCTAGAATTCTGACTGAAGAGAAGGAAAAAAGAGGATTCCTTTTTTTTTTTCTTTTTCTTTCAGTTTCATTCTTTTTCCTTTTTTTCTCCAACAGAATACAGAAGAAAACAATACTTCTTGCATTTGATAGATAAATTAGCTCCAAAGAAGGCTGCTTTTTTTTTTTTTTTTTAAAGAGAGCCTTGCAATTCTGCTTCCAGGGTAATCCAATTACATATCTAATAGTACTTGTTAAATAATTTCTAAGTGTGGATCAAATATTAGCTTTTGATTTCAGATGGATTCAGAATTCCTTTTTATTTTTATCAAAGCACTGTTTAATTAACTAATTAATTTTGATGGTCTTGAGGATAGAACCAGGGCCTCCTGCATGCTATGCAAGTACTCTACCACCAAGCTCTTTCATTTTTCAAATGTTTGATAAGTTCCAAGACATTTTTTTTTCCATTTTCAGTCAATGCAAAGACTAAGCAATATAATGGAAATTAGATTTAAAGAAAAAGGGGCTGGAGATTTAGCTCAGTGGTTAGAGTGCTTGCGTTGCAAGCACAAGGCCCTGAGTTTAATCCCCAGCACCAAAAAAAAAAAAAAAAAAAAGATTTAAGATTTAAAGAAAAAACAAAAAAACCTGGCACTGTGTTTTCAAAGGCAATTACATTCTAGAAATATTCAATGAAAGGGCTATAAATTCTGTTTTTAAGAAAGTTACAGTGATGAAGCAACAACAAATTTTGTTATTTTTAACATGGGTATTTTAGTTTAAAAAGATTCCACTCAATGTTTCCCAAATTCAATTTTTCACATAATATACTCGGTCTAATATGAATGTGGGAAAAAAAGGCAAATCCAAACATGGAATATTATTTTCAAAAAATAGTGATCTAAATGTAAAGGTCCCGTAAAATGTGATATCTAGATTTTTCTGAACTCGTTCACATGACCTTCATTCTATTTTTAGGAATGCAGCAATTCCCCTTTGAATATAGAGCAATACCTTGTAGGAGAGTTTGGTTTAGCACAAATAAACTTGAGGAAAGTGTTGACTTAAAAATAAAACACTGGAAGAGGAGGGAGGGTTTTCTCCCTCTGTGAAAATTTCCGGAAAAATTGTAAACAAAGGCAGGTTTGGCTTAGAGGCCAAGTGACTCTGGTGAGCCGAGGAGGATGAAGAGTATATCAAACCTCCCAGAGTGAGGAAATGTTTGTAAAACAGTTAGTAAATCACAGGCAGCTCGGGTCACCATGCGGAACAACCCGAGGGACACGCTGCCAAAAGCCCAGCTGTGTAAGAAGGGGGTCAGGCAAGGCTTCACAGCTTGAACCCCATTTTGAATGATCTCTCGGTTCCATTCTCTGCCCTTTCCCCTTGGTCCCTTCAGAGCTCCCATGGCTGTGCAACTGATAAGCCTGGAGCCACAGGGCAGGGCTGAGTGTCCCTTATCAAGTGCCAAGGTGAGCTGACAACGCCCTCGGCAGAGTGACACTGAAAGAGCCTTTGGTCCTAGGGACCAGGCTGAGAGTTCCAGTTGGGAAGAAAGAATCACATTCAATCTGAAAAAAAAGTTTATAGAGATGAGCAGAGGGCAAAATATGTAGCTGGAAGTGTCCAAGAATTCCAAATTATCTTAAATGCTATATGATCACTATTCTCCCTAGCTACTATACAATACTTTTGTTAATTATGCTCTTCCTTATTGTATAGAAATGGTGATGTGGAAACTGTTAACGTCTTCATAAACTGTTTTTATGCCACCCCTTGTTCCCCAGAAGTCAAGAGGATGAAAACAAAATACAATTAAAAACAGTAATGAAGAACTGCTAGAGAAGAGAAGATGCACATTGAGACTCCTTTCAGATATCCAGGAAGAATGTTTCTCCTGACAAACTAACATTTGTCTTACTTAATCTTCTTTACGCTCCAAAAGTGATTAAAAAAAAAAAAAAAAACTGCACTCTCTTTCTCTGCAATAAACTCAGTTTGCCCACACAAAGATTGTTACTATTCCTCATTTAAACTAGGGTATGTGTGAAGGATAATTAATATTCTTACAATGGGAAGAAGTATGGTGACAAATGAAAGCGTGTATTCAAAAATATTAAACAACAAGAAGGCAGAGCAGACAAAAGCATGTATCCCTTCATTACAACCGGCTGAGACAAAGACAGACAAAACGGAGGGAAGAAGAAATCATCTTGAAATTATGATGAAAAAACACTTTTAGCTACCCCCAATTTTTCTTTTGAAGAGAAGGGTAATAAACACAGGCACTGGCAGACTTCTCCAGCAATCATACACAATTTAATATTAGTCCTAATTCACAACAGAGGGAAGCCACCTTAGTCAAAATGCAGATACTGCAAATATAAACCTAATTAGACAAAATTCAACGTCTTTATTACCCAAACCAAAATAGGATAGATACGTAAGAGGAATCTTCACTGCTAAAAAGCTAACTGGCTCAAGAACTGAGTTATATACAGGCTGTTGTTTCAACTTTCTGCAATACTGTTATTCCCTTTGAATACTTAGACCATTTCAGGGCAACAATTTTCTAGGTTGGCATTGAGTCAGACACACTCTTAGTTCATCTCACACACTCTTGCGACAATGGCAGGCGCGTGGTGATGTCATGTAACTCCCAGCTTTTCATTTAAAGACATTAACTTGGTCTATGCAGAGATCAAACAAGATTTTGGGACCCATGCATCATATTCTAACCAATGGCATAATTACCCCAGACAGTTCCTATGGAAGAAAAACAAGGACATTTGGAAGGGAAGTAAATTTGGTAACTGAAAAAAAATGCTTTTTAAAATCTGGGGGTTAATGAAAGAAATTTTTTGTTGAGAGCACTAATAAATGCTTAGAATCATGTTTCAAGGCAGCTGAGAAAAGCATGGGTTTTGGAGCCAGAACTGGGATGAAATCCTGACTTTGACCATATTGGTGGTGTCAGATTGCAGATATCATCAGTTTTGTCATCTGTAAAATGAGGATAAAGGCTAGCGTAGTGGCACTCACCTGTAATCTCAGCACTCTGGAAGACTGAGGTAGGAGGACTGGCAAGTTTGAGCATAGCATGAGTGACATGGTGAGACCTTGTTGCAAAATAAAAAATAGAAACAGGATGGGGATGTAGTTCAGTGCAAAGGCCCTAGCCTCAATTCCCAGGACTGCAAAAGGGAAGGAAGGGGTAAAAATGACTACCTACTAGGACTGTTGACAGAAATAAATATGATACTACTGAAAGTATGTGGAATGGTGACTGACACAGGAAAAGTACTAAAAACGTTAGCTCCCATTCTCCTACCTTCCTCCTCACTGCAGAGTACAAAAAAAGCTTTCTTTAAACATCCATGGACGGTTCAGCTGACCATGGGCTGCACTTCATGATGGGAACAACTCCACTCTCTGTCACCATTGATCACAACCTAAGCAAACCCTGCAGGCTTTCAAGCTTCTCACCTCCTCTAGCACCACAGTTGCCACAGGCTAAGTCAGGCCTTTGAGAAGGCAGCACGCTCCCCAACGTAAACGGACACGACTCACGCTTCAGATACGCAGCGATTTAAACATGTTGCTCAGAGCTCATGTTCCCAGCTCCAGGAATTCCTGCTGGATCCCTCTGCAGGTGCAATGGATGGTTTCCACACTACATTCTTTGCCCCCGACTCGGCTGGCAAGCTCAGTGAAATCAAAACAAATTCAGAACACGCACACGTACACACTTCAGCGCTCCTGTAGGCAGACGAGCAAGTGATTAGCATGGGATGGAGCTATGATTAGTGTTCACAGGCCCCCTCATTCTGACTTTGCTACTAGTGCACACTTGTGAATGTCAGGTAGTCTGCGTTTCAGAAGAAATACTGCTGCCATTTTTTGATTTCCGATTTGGGCTTAAAATTGTTTATTTAATCACTTAATGGTCTTTAAAAGCAATTTTAATGGAACTAAAAGAAAACCGAATAATGATCTATTACTTTTTTTTTTTAACCATTTGTCCTTTTTTGCTCTGTCTAGTACATAGGTAAACACTACTTGCTGAGTAAGAATTAAAGATAAACACCTGTCCTCCTAAAAATGACTCAGAGCTTGTAACTTGGCTTTACACAGTCTTATATAAGAGGCTTATCAGCCTCTTATATGGTGATAATGCCTGTAATCCCAGCACTCTGGAGGCTGAGGCAGGAGATCACTGCAAGCTTGCAACCAGCCTGGGCTACATAGTGAGTTCAAGGCCAGCCTAAACTACATAGTGTCTGAAAAAAAGGCTTGTTTTTATTTCTTATTAATTTCTGATGGAAATTTTTGGGCTGGGGCAAAAAAGAAAAAAGGCATCCTATCAAAAAGTGCATTTTCCAATTCTATTGGAAATTCATGTACTTGGTTATTAGGCTCAGTCAGATGAACTGTACTTGGCTCTATGGGTGTGATGAAGAAAGAAAACCCAAATAATGGCTGAAACAGAAACAAAACAATAGTGAAAAGACATTAACACAGGAGAGCCAGCCGGGTAAACAACTGAGGACAGCTTTCCATCATCCCAGTTGCAAATCAAAAGCAATCTGCTGCAGCTCCAAAGTCTCTCCACCAAGAACTTCTGAGAATACAAAGAATCAGGATCCAGGACCTAATATTTTATACCAGCTCTGCCATTTATTTACTACATATCTTGGGCAAGTTGAGCATTTTTTTTTTGAAAGCCAGGTTCCTCCATAATGAAATAAAGATAACATACTCTTTTTCACTTAGTTGCTACAAAATAGCACAATAAATGTGATAATGCTTTGTCAATAGTAACTGCCATACTGACCTTAGTTCTTACTACTATCAAACAGCACATTATTCTGATCAGTGAGAAAAGAACAACAGGCTGACCAACTCATTTTATTAATACAGAGGACCAGTACTCTGCATACTGAGGAGTAACAGTAATGAACCAAACTGTATGAAGACCTGCAGGAGACCTGCACTGTCAAATCTATCTGCTGATTCCCAGTGTGCCCAGATAGACTGTGCAATTGTATTTACTTCCTACTTCACTTTTTCTATGGCCCTGTAGTATCAAAGCCATTGTTGCTCACGTATTAGAAATTATGATGGTTTCTAGATTACATTTTGGTCAGGATGAATGTGTTGGGTGTCGGTTCCGAGAATCTATTAATACAGAGTACTGATCCTCTGTATTAATAAAATGAGTTGGTCAGCCTGTTGTTCTTTCCTCACTGACCAGAATAATGTGCTGTTTGATAGTAGTAAGAACTAAGGTCAGTGCTTCTCACTCACTTAGATCACTTTGATTCCCTCCAATGTTTCAAGCAAGCTATCTTGAGAACTAAATATAAATTTTATCACTAAGTCAGCAGTATGTTCTAAGGTTTTTGTTTATTTGCCTTTTTTTTTTTTAAGCGAGGACAAGACATGAAGGGGCTCAACTTCAAACTGGCTTAGGATGCCGAAGTGAGTTTTGCTCAATTTTTGCCAAGCATGTTTCTATTTAAAATCATCTTTTTGTATTATTCTGGAAGAGAAGTTAATTTATCTTATCCAAAATTGGTGTTTTCAATTTCCTTACATAACAAAGCCTGAATGATAAGAAGGAAGCAGGCCAAAACTAAAGAACCAAGAAAGATCAAAAACCAAGAGACCTATAACCTATAAGGTCAAGAGGTTATGACCCACGGGCCCTGAAGTAAGGTGGATGTCTAGAAAGATGTTTCCAGGTAGTTTTAAGCAAACTAATTCTGTGGGGCTTTCTGAAAAGAGATAGGCAGGATCTAAAATTTAAAACATTACTGGCATCAATATACTTACAAAGATCACAGGGATCTTACCAAAATTAAGCTGTCACTGTTAAGAAGAAAAGTACAGTAGTAATTCACTACCCTTTGAATTCAGGAACACTGAAAGTATTTCTTTTGATTTGCTCATCATAGTTATATTTCAGTCCTAAATTTTTTATAGGGTGCAGTCAGGCCATAAATTAGAAGGAAAAATGTGATTAAAATATAACGACAAATCACACACACCTAAAGAATGGTGTCGATCACATCCTAAATTTGCTTGGAACAGGTATTATTTACTTTTAAACTAAGGGAGGGGTGTTGTAGTGGGTGAAACACCAAGTTGTCGTTAATGGAAAACCACATGCTGGGTTCCTACATCTGTTTTTCCAATGTCTGACAGTGGGACTGTTGAAGCTGTTGGAGCTGTGGCAGTGTGGAGAGGAAACAGCAAAGCAGACTGGCAGCAAACACATTCTATCTGGCAGAACAGATATAAGCATGTGCACTTTGTGACTGTACATGTTATACACATAGCTAAATAGAGGGAGCTGAGAGGAAGGAAGAAACATCTTCCTGGTAAATCCCACAAAGACTGCAAGTACATGATGGCCCGGGAAAGGCGGAGAAACATAAAAATAAAGACAAGAGCTGTTGTAACTAAGTTCAGGAAGGATAGACTCCACTGGATATACTTTTTTTTTCTCCACTAGGGATTCCAAGACAGAGAAAATGTTTGCTTCAGCTTTTTATTTTAGTGATCAGAGCATGGTAAGATATAACAGAAATTTTGGAGCTTTTAAATACATATTAAAGGCATTAGTCCTCAGGGAAGTATCAATGGTTTCTAAGTACCATTATCCTAAAAGCTTTAGAAACATCTACCTTTTAAACTTCCAATTATGTTAAACTAATCTGCATCAATCTAGGGAAACATTCAGACCCAGAATCAGGAAATTAAACCTAGTTTTTAAATTCTGAATATATCTCTTAGCCTGTCTTTTTACACTTAAGAGTCTGCAGATAAATGCAAAGAAAGTGTTTGAAACAAATTGAACAATGTGTTAAAGTAAAATAGGTTAATTAAAAGCAAATGCACAGAAATTACCAAAGGGCCAGGCAACTGAATAGAGATGGTAGGAAGAAAATGACAACTAGTTAGGAACATCTTTGCCTACTCTCATTAACCTGTAAAATTACTGATCTATTGTGTGCACTGAAGAAATAAAAAGTGTTCCCATCCTGAAAAAAATTTTTCGTAAACAGTAGTTGTAGCTATTATAGAAGAAATTATTTGAATTAGTAAATTATTTGAAAGTCAGGATTTCCTACACTTTATTTTAATTATACATCAGCAAGGCATCCACTAAGTACTCATGTATACCAGACTCAGCGATATGAATATGAGTAAGACCTAGTTTTCTTTTTCTCCAAAAGGTTAAAATCTAGGACTACATATATAGAGGACATAAGACTCTCAGAACTGACACCCAACACATTCATCCTGACCAAAATGTAATCTAGAAACCATCATAATTTCTAATATGTGAGCAACAATGGCTTTGATACTACAGGGCCATAGAAAAAGTGAAGTAGGAAGTAAATACAATTGCACAGTCTCTCTGGGCACACTGGGAATCAGCAGATAGATTTGACAGTGCAGGTCTCCTGCAGGTCTTCATACAGTTTGGTTCATTACTGTTGCTCCTCAGTATGCAGAATACTGGTCCTATATATGCATTGGGAAGATGAATACCTGATTTCAGGGTCCAAGTCATCTTCTAGTTGCACATGTTACCTTTCTGATCTCCACTATTCTAGCAATATGATGAGAGGGGGTATCTGAAATGATCACTATAGTTCCTTCTAGTTTTGAGTAAAGGTAAAATGTTTACTTCGGGCAGATCATTACAAGAAGAAAAATGCATTATTTAACTTCTATGTCAGACAACCACATTCTCTAAGATAATATCTCAATTTTGGCATAAGACTCTAATTTATGTCTCTTTATGGATTCTGATACCATGAGCTCATCCTACACCTATCAGTGTATTCATTATGTAAGCTTTCCTTTAAGCAAACAGAAAGTTGAAGAGGAAGAAAGTGCTGCTTGCCATTCAATTTGAATTCAGCAGAACTCTCCATTATTAGGACGAGGCTGCCCGTTTCAATATAATGAAAACAAATTTTTTATCATCATTGTGGTGTCTTTTCTTTCACTATGTCACTCTGGAAGAGTCTCAAAGTCACTGACTCCCCACCTCTGCCTCCTGTAGCATCAACAGGTTACACAAATAATACTTTGCCTCATGGTATGCAACCTTAAGATGAACTCAAGAAAATGGTATTCGTTATTCTGTTGGATATATTAGATGTGCAATAACGATGTATTATAAAGCAAATCAAATTACAAAAATGAACCCTATCCTTTGGATAAAATTCTGGGAGTGAGCCAACATCACAATTATTATCTTCTCTAGCATTGAATGTTCTACGTAAGTGTTTGGGAGATGTAAACAGGACATAAATCTGAGATTGGTTCTTCAATCTGTCTACAAATAACCATGACATTATATATAAACTATACTTTGGAGCTTATATGCTTTCTGTTTAAGCAGTTAAGAAGTGTATTAGACACTATGATAAACAGAAAAAACGGAGCGTGAATACCGATAAATGCAAGCCTTCCGTCTCGGAAAGTCTTCACTTATTTGATTAAGTTAGGTGAAAAACAGAGCAGTCATGCTTATAGCCTTTCTTCCTTTTCCCTTTCCTCTCCTCTTTTCATTTCTAATGCGAATCGGAAGTCTATGTGGAGCAGTCTGGCTAGCCCCAGTCTAACCTCCCCATCTGGAA
Source organism: Hystrix cristata (assembly GCA_004026905.1). Taxonomy (NCBI): domain Eukaryota; kingdom Metazoa; phylum Chordata; class Mammalia; order Rodentia; family Hystricidae; genus Hystrix; species Hystrix cristata. Next base: position 62,991 of record PVJO010006519.1, read on the forward strand.
GGGGACTAACCAGCCTTGGGGCTACTTCCAACCCTTCCCAGCTGTTGGGTTGGGGTTTTTTGTTTTTGTGGGCTTGAGAAAGCATATTTATATAAATGATTGCCATATCCTTTGCCAGCTGTTGACCCTGCTCTTGTCCCGGTTGGGGCATGGTTTTCATTTTTAGCGGCCACAGACTGGAACTGACCCTGATAGAGTTAGCACGCTATGCAAACAGCTTTGCGCACTATTCCTGTGACAGTTCAGACAATGGATGCACAGTGCAGTCCACGAGACCGGTGTTTCCCTTTGGGCAAATGTCACAGAATCCAGAGCTGGAAGTATCAGTTGAAAAAATAAATGCTGAGATTCACTATGTTATGGAATAGCTTTTCTTCAGTAATTCAGACTACATTCATTTCAGGGAGGGTCAGAGCAAGAATGTATCGGCTGCAACAACGTGACTTTACATGCACAAACTTGAGAGGTTCTCTAGCAGACCTGTGATTTTTATCACTAGAAGAAAGGAAAAAAGAAGTTATATTTTCAGCTTTGTAAGTACATATACGGGGTTGGGGATTTAGCTCAGCGGTACAGCACTTGCCTAGCAAGTACAAGGCCCTGAGTTCGATCCCCAGCACTCCCCCAAGAAAGTACGTATCTGTACTTCTGATGTGGCTGTCCACAAAGAAAAAAATTTAGATCCTTATGCCTGAACAGGACAAAAAGGTAAAAGTCAGCCCGGGTTTTTGATCTTCATTACAGCCTATGCTCACTCACTCCTAAGGACAGCCAATGACATCATTCCTTATACTCATTACCAACCAGAAGAAATCTACGTTTAATCTGTGGAGAACTGTGTTAATAGTGAATGTGCAGATTTAGAAACAGTTGAGGGCAGACGTACCCACAGTGATGGGAGGGACAAGCATAACAAATATTCCATTAAGAACCTATATGTTTTCTGCAGTTAAATGGAAACAAGAGAATAAACAGCAAATTTTCACAACTTTCATAGACTGTATCAATTCCACAAGTATAAACAACACGTGACAGGACTGGGGATTTAGCTCATTGTTAGACTGCCTGCTTACCAAGCGCAAGGCCCTGAGTTCAATCCCTGGCACCAACAGAACAAAACAAAACATAACACGTGAGAATGAAGAAATGTAATGAAAGACAAATTGATTAATAACACTTAAAGGGATACACCTACCTAAACCAAAGATTTATAATGTTTGATAATCTGCAGGGCCTTTCAGTTACTACCACAGCTTACGAGAGTCTAATTGTCAAAGGGAAAGCAGCATGATGGCTTGCTGAAAAGAAGGCTTGTGTTAGGCTCTTTCCTTCTCTGTCGCCAAGCCTGCAGGCTGACTGGCTATAGCAGACGGAGACTGACATACGTAAGTGTGATTAAAATGTGTACCACATCTTAGAGGTCAGAGCGGAACAGCTGACAAACAGGGGAGCTGCAGGATGGAAAGTGAAGACATTTCCTGACACAGACATTTTCAGTCTTTGAAAAACAATCCAAAAGGAAATTTAACTTATGAGTTTAAGAGTCATATACTTAGTATATCTTTAAAACCCCTTGCAAGCTTGAGGTCTGGAATTGGTTTAAAGACAGCTCAGAATTTCAGTCAGCTTTCATTTGAAATGAAATGTTCATCAAGGGGAACTGACTGATGAGATCTCTGAGGCCTCTATGAACTCAGATTAACTAATGACAAAATATGTGAAAATAAGTGGCAATATTTTCTTTTTTTGACTCAATGTATTTGCAGCAACGAGCAAAAGAAAACAAAGGTCTTTGTTCCTTACAGCAGAACCTAACTTAAAATCTCCCACCATTGAATAAAGCTAATAGCACAATCTTCAGATTACTTTTCTTATAGGAAGAATATTAAAAATGCAATATGATATCTCCTTAAATTTGATATATATTGATATATTGGGGCTCTTTTCTATCATCATATTTTTGTATGATCTTTTTTGCCTTTTATTGCATTTATAAGTTTTCTCTAATAATTTTTTCTCTGTATGTTTAGAAGCTATAGTTTGTATTTATGTTAGTGGTTCATCCTTAAATTTTTATCATATACTTTAACTATAAATTTTTATATGTTACTGAGTATCTAAATATTTGTCCTAACCATGTTTAGTCGCAACTGAGTAGCCTATCTCCTTTATCATCATTGTCTGGGATTTAGTAAATTATAAGATGAAAGGTATTGTTATTCTATTAATATTATTGCACCATTTAAAGTTAATAACCAACATAATTCTGTATCTTGCATATTACTTCTTTCATTTACATTTACATTTTCACGGTGAAGAACATCTTTAAAAGATTTTAATCTGGGCATGGTAGTATACAACTGTAGTCCCAACTAATAGAGAGGCTGAAGTGGGAAAGTGCATGAATCCAGAAGTTGGAGACCAGCTTGCCAACACAGTGAGACCGAGCTACACACACACACACACACACACACACACACACAGATTCTCTTCTTCAGTATGAGTAAAATAGCAGTAAGTTCCTGCCACTGTGTGAAAGTATCGATTGATAATTTTAGCTAGGTATAGAATTATGAGAATTGTTTTCCAGCATCCTTTTGGTATCTCTTTCCCTTCTGGCATCCACTGCCATCAAAGAGAAATCTATCTTCAAATTAATTTTCATATCTACCTAGGTAATACATCTTTTCTCTATGCTAACTTTATTTTTTTTTGTTTTTTTTAAATTTAATTTTATTTTAATGGTACATTTTAGATGTACATAGTGATAACATTCATCACAGGGGATTTGTACTGGTACATGATATATGTTGTTGCTTCTTTTCTCCCATTCCCCTCCCTTCCCTTCACCTCCTCCTCCCTCCTTATTTACAAAAGCTTTGTTTCCATTTTTTCCTTCCATTTCTTATTTCTCTTGTTCTATGCTAACTTTAAATGAAATCAATGGTCTTCAGGTTCCATTACAAAGCATATACATATAAATTTATTTATTCTGCTCAACCCTCAAAACATACTTTCAATATGAGGACTAAATCTCTTCAATTTTGGAAAATCCTTTATTATGTGACTATCTCTCCTGTCTTTTTATTTTGGAACTATTACATAGATTGACATTCTAAACTCCATGTTTCTGAACTACTCTCTCACATTACTTACGTCTGTGCTTTTTTCCCTTAGTGCCAAACATACAGTCTAAGATTATTTTAAACTTTCAGTGTCCAACAAAAGCACAATAAAAATTTCAATGTCTATACTATTTAACTGCTAATATTTTAAAGTTGTTCATCATATCCACTTCTTTCATTTCTGCTGACTTTTCTTCATAATTTTTTTGTAATTCCTTTGTTCTTTTGAAGATCTTAAATATAAAGATTTTCCTTCTACTTGAAAGATTTCAGCTCCTACTTTGTTACTTTGTAGTCTGCTTTTCCTGATATTAATGTATTCCTTTATTATGTGGATTGTGACATTTGCTTTGGAGGCTCATCTTGAGTGGGAGTTATGATGAAGTCTTTTGTTCTCTCCGTAAGCACACCACTCCCTGTCTCGCAGTTAAGGCTGACTTCCACAGAAGCCCTGGATTCCATTCAAGGATCTGGTCTTGGGCTGGGGATTTAGCTCAGTGGTTAGAATGCTTGCCTTGCAAGCACAAGGCCCTGAGTTCGATCCCCAGCACCAAAAAACAAAACAAAACAAAGAATCTGGTCTTGTATTAGGGAGTTAGGGGGTCCGATCCTCAGTGACACTGGGGATGATCCAACACAGAAAACAAGGCACAGAATACCTAAGCTCAGCTCCTCAGGATGTCTTTCTCTTCCGACCTCTATCAGCACAGTGTTCCATAACGACCACAGCGCTTGGCAGCAGCCAGCAACAATTTTTAGTGTCCTATTAAAGATCCTACTTGGCTCCAAATGGGCCACTGTGGTTCACGAAGTCTTGCAGAAGCCTAACTTCCAGCCACTTGAGCTGTATTTCAGATATTAAGTCACACAGTCTCGGCCTCTCGCCCCGTTCATTTCTGTTCTGGTTTTAGTCCATGCAGATATTTATTCTATTTTTGAGCTTTTCTGCCTTCCAATTTTTTCTTTTTCCCCTCTTTTTATTTTTTCAATAGTTCATTGTTGCTATGAAGTTGGCAGAGAGGTTGGCTCAAGCTGGGAACTTACAGTATCATCCTTACTTAATGAGTTCCCTGGAACAAACATTTATTCACACATGATTTTCCATGAAGCCAAAAGTGCCTAACTATTGCTATCTCACAGATACGTATATATAGAAGCCATGCTCAACATTTCTTATATTCAAATTAAAGTATCTATTTTTAATTATAATTAATCATGTTAAGTAATGAGTAAAAAAATTCAAAATAAATTTCTCAAATGGTCAAAAGACATGAGAGTGTATGATATCACAGAAAGACCACTTTATAGCAATGGGTGTCCACTTTTACATAATGGGTTGATAAAACGATGACACTCAAGTTAGGAGAGTACAGAAAAAATCATTCTCTTACATTATATATGGCAGTGTAAACCTGATAATCCTTCGGCATGTCATTTGGAAATAGTTATCAAAAGCCCTAATAAAATATATACCTGTTTACCTGTTGGTCCAGTAATTTTATTCTAGAAATTTATCTGGAGGAAGTAATAATGTAAATGGACCAAATGTACAAGGAATTGTTTACAAAAGTAAAAACAAAAAAACAAAAAAACCCAGAAACACCAAACCATACCAACAATAGCAAAAACAAACAAAATATTCATTAATAAGTGTCTGGTTAAATAAATTACAGAATACTACATAGTCACTAAAAAGTATACACATATATATACACAAAAGAGGTGAAAGGTCATACCAAAATATTATCTTGGAAACTAACATTAATAGTGATACACATATTACGTTAACAGTGACACACACATTTATTTTTATGGTATTAAATTATTTTCTTGGCAGAGGACAATAAATATATCTTTGTAAACAGTAACATTTAGACACGAGTAGGAAGAATAGTTTTCTTAAATGCACGGAGATGACATGAGCTTAAATCCAATCAGCTTAATACTTCAACTGACTGTTGATAAATACAAAGCTCCACCCACCTTTAAGTATTTTTTCCAGTTACACAATTCTGAGTACTCTTGCTTTCATTTAAGGTCTCCAACCCAATCTCCTACTGCAGGCTCAGAATCTCCCTCAGGCATCCAGTCTCTTCCATTTCAAATTTATTGTTATTTGTGTACTCTTCTCTTCAGACAATATATATGCTTGAGTTTGTTTAGGTGGAAAAAAAATTTCTCTCTTGAAAACAACTAAGAAGAGATACCTGATGTCTCTACTTTCACTTCTCTAGTCATTTCTACTCGCTCTGTAATTTGTGGTAATGTGGGGTGTGTCTCTACTTCTATACTCAATCTGCTCTTACTTAGGCCTCAAATGGCATCCAATGGTTAATTCTGCCATCATCTTTGACCCATCTTCCAAATATGTATTTTAAGAGAGAGGGGTCTCACTGTACTGCGCAGGCTGGCCTTAAACTCCAGGCTCAAGCAATCGTTCTGAGTAGCTGCTACCAGGTGCACGCCACCATGCCCAGCATACGCTTCTATTTTCAACGACACTTCTGATCAAAGCTCAGCCCCTTAGGATTTCTGGTGGTAGTAGACATTTTGGATTCAGTTCTTGTGTCTTTGACAGTTCCTTTGGAACAAACTAGCCTTTGTAGGTCTGCAATATTTGGCTGACTTTAAGCATGCTTTTGACTATTTCTCTCACTCTACACATGCTCCCTTTTGCCTTCTATAGGTATATGTTGATTAACTCCCCGATTTTTACTTAGGACCAAGGTGATCTGGCTTTAGTCATCTTGCCGGAACATCAAAGTCAACATTAATAAAAAGCTCCCCAGTAAACTGCTTCTCTGACTCTCTTTCTCTTGCACTTAACTAGCAAAGACAAAAACCTGGGATTTCTATTAAACTCCTCCTCTTCTTCATGCCTGATACCCAATCACCAATCCTGACAATTTTTACTTGCAGACATTTCTCACTTTACTCCTCTCCATTCTTCTCCTTTCAATTCCATTAATCCCTGCCCAGGGTCAGGTCAACACTTTAAGTGGTCTCCCTGACACCAGTCTTAACCTTTCTTCAAACCTGCCCTCCCTACAGCTACCAGGTTATATTTAAAATCCAAGCCCAAGTCACTGTAGTTCTGCTCAAAATCTTTCTCTATTCTTTACTGGCTGAAGTCCAAGTTTTCTTAACACTCATACCTCTCTAGATTCATCCCTTGCAACTCTCTAATATGACTTTATATCATGGCAAAGTCACCCCGCTCCCAAGAGTCCTTTCAATATATCATGCCTTTTCTTGCCTCAATATATCACCCCTTTTTGTACCTTCGATTATGCTTATCTTCTCTATCAGGACTGCTGCCAACCTTATGCTGAGTTTTACTTCTTAGAGAGCTTTCTGTAAGTGTTCTCTACCTTCCTCAACTCCAAGCACAAACACTGTATCCTTTGGAATGTGTTATTCTTTACAGTGTAATAGTATTTGAAATGCAGGTAATTTTTCAACTATAGCTTAGGTTCAACATACTTAAAACATTTTATGGGTGCTGGGGGTATACCTCAGGGGTAGAATGCTTGCCTAGTATGTTTAAGACCCTAGGTTCTACCTCAGTACCACACATGCACAGATTATACACTTCACTTTCCTTTTAACCCATTAAGCTCAATACTGTACTCTGACAAGTCTGTATTATGGACCTTTTTTACCTGTACTTTGCACCAACAATGTACTCATTAAATGCTTATGCATAAGCTAAAACATACTGCTAAAGTTTTGGGTGAAAGACAGAGACTCACCAGTAACATTTGTTTGTTTGTTTGTTTGTTTTTTGAGACAGAGTCTCATTATGTAGTTCCAGCTGGCCTTGAACTCACTATGCAACCCAGGCAGGCCTCAAATTTGCAGCGAATCCTGCCTCCGCCTCCCAAATGCCAAATTTTTTAAAAAAACTGCAGTACTAGGAATTGAACCAAGGGCCTCAACAATGAGCTATATCCCCAACACTTTCTTTTTTATTTTCTATTTTGAGACAGGGTCTTACTTACTAATTTGCTCCGGTTAGGCTCAAATTTGTGATCCTCCTGCCCCAGCCTTCCAGAGTGTTGGGATCATGGGCATGTGTCACCATGCCCATGAATTTTTAAAAATACATACAATCTACTTCTAGTAGTCATATAAGCAAAGTTTTGTTTTTTTTTTTTGCATCGAGGGGTGCTGGGGATCAAATCCAGGGCTTTATGCTTGCTACGCAAGTGCTGTACCACTTAAGCTAAATCACCAACCCCTAGCCAAGTATTAAAGGAAGAACTTTTTTTTTTAAATTTTTTTATTTTTACCAAGAACATGTATTGGTACATTATATACATAATGATCATAATCAACACGGTTATTTTGTACCTGTACATGACATATCTTGGCTTTCCCCCCTTCCCCTCCCCTCCCTTCCATTCACCCACCCCCCTCTATTTGCAACAAGTTTATTTACACTTTTCCATTTTTTTCCCTTAAAGGAAGAACTTTGATACAAAAAATTTAAAAGACATTTAGTTCTTATGTTTGTGACTATACCAGGCTTTAAAATGAGATTGTGCAGAAATTCTCTTGTGAGGAAGTTACACAGAGAACACTTGTTACAAGGTGTCTCTTTATATTTAGACAACTGTCAAAATGATATCATAAACTGATGAAATGATATCTCATAAGAGGTGATACTTCTGCTCCAGAGTACAGACAGAAGAGGTGTCAGATATCAAGGCAGCAACAAATAGATCCTTAAACAGCAACAACAAAAGTTGCTAGTTTAAGAGCTGGGAACAGTTTAATAGCAAGAATAGTAAGGAAAAAGATTATCTCAGGGGAAGACAAAGCATCACAACCCTAAAGTTGTGTTGTGTATTAGTTATCTGAGATGTGAATGTGTGGGGAAAATCCTTAAAAGTGCAAAAGTACAGAAAATATTAGCTGCATTTGTACACTGGGAGATGGACGTTAAAATTAGAAATTTTTTTAAATCTTAGAAAAAGTTAACAATGCTTCATGGACTAAAATAGAAAGAATCATATCCCCACCCCCACCCCTACCCTTGCCCCAAACTGGAGAGTGAATATCAGGGATCTGGAAAATGAGTTATATCCCCAAGCCCCTGCCCTTTTCTTTTTTTCTTTTTTTAAATTTTGAAACAGGGTCTTGCTAAGTTGCTAAATTGCCCACACTGGGTTTGAACTTACGATCCTCCTGCCTCTACCTCATAAAGTGCAGGAAAAAAAGTACTAATGATAAATTAAATAAGTAAAATGCAGATCAGAAAGGGGAAATTTTTCTAAAATTTGGCAATATTAATTTGGCATTTTACATCAGTAGGACAAAAATCTATTAAAATGAAAACAATAGCAACAACAACAAAACCACAGACCTTAGCTGCTAATCTTAGGTTAAATAGCATAAGATCCCATCCACTCTTAACCTCAAAGTCTGACCTCCTCACCCGGAGCCAGTGGCCCTGTTCAGGAAACAGGTTGCCACCAGAGAAAATAAAAGGAGAACACAATGTGCTGAAACTGTTACTGCTAATGACAAGTGACATACACTTTATACTACCAATGAGCAGAATTATCAATAAATAATCCCTAACATGTTTGCCAATAACCGTAGTTTCCTGTCTCGCGTTTTCAAATTCTATTAATTTATTATGGGGGAGAGGGGGAAAATTATTTTTTTCAGCTCCAGGTATTTAAAGAGGAAAAAATTTTAAGTACAGTATTCAAAGCTAAGAGAAGAACAATGAGGGCAGCTGTGTTGGTGATCAGTAACTCATATCCATGCTTTCTTTTTTTATTGGCTTGGTTCACATTAAAGGACAAATGCTAACAGAGTTTCACAGACATACCAGAAATCTAGCACAGAACACATGTCAGGGACATGAAGTCCAGAGGCAGGAAACACTAAATGGCTGATATTCAGAGTATTCTGAGGGAGTTCTTAAGATCTCTTAGTGAAGGGTCTCCCCTGATGTCCCTGATAACAGCTCAAAAGTTAAGAGTCAAGTTATGTGGGCAAGTTGATTCTATAAAAATCAAAATTTAGATCTCAAAAGTACTTCAATATTTTCTGAAAGTTTAAATAAACAAGGTTTTCCTCATATTCTCCTCTCAAATGTATACTGTATAAAACATTTCTGGAAAAATAGTTATATGAACAAAGAGAACAAATTATGAGCATGAGTAAGACCATAAATTGAGAAAGCAGACAAAAAACTCAAGTGTGAAAAGGTATGAATTATAAACAGAAAAGAGTGAAGCAATATAAATCTGCATGTGTGGACTAGCCAAAAGAGGTAAGATTAAGGGACAGGCAACTAATTTTAATAAAAAACCCTAACAGCCAGGTGAAAAATTATTTTACAGAATGTACATGAATCCATAAATAAGCTATAGTACATTAAACATAAATGCGTTAAGAGGAAGGACACTTTTTTAAAGCACCTGGGTATTAGGTCAAAAAGTAAAAATTATATTTTCCCTTCCATCCTATTCTCATACCTGTTCCCAGGGAATACAACTGAGTAAATGACAAAATGAAACAGAATTGTGCATATATAATTGTGAATTGGTATCTTCTCATTATTTGGTATTTCTAACTTGAAAATGAGATAAAAAACAAGGGATTTTTAAGCATAAAGTTGTAATGTGTAGCCGAACAAAAGCATATAAAATAAAAGAATCCACAATTCTTATCGATAACATTAAACTGTTTAACTGCAAAAGCTAACTAATTTTTGACTCAAAATTTTTATTTTTACAAAATACTTTCTATGCTAAAGTCGCTCAAGATTAAATGATGCTTTGACATGCTTTTAATTGATTCGTTTTACACTCAAAGGGAGGATAAGAGTGATTTGTGAAAGGATTTTTTTTCTGTCTTGCACACATCTCTCATTTGTCTATCTTAATTCAATTAAAGGAAATAAGGACAGTTTGACCGATGAATGAACCATATTTTAACCAAGGACACTTCTATTTAAACCAGAGTGCATCAACCACTGTAATTGTCAGTTAGTTACTTCCGATCTCTAACTTTTGTTTTGAGAGGTCATAGCATGGTCATGGATGAGAAGAACATAATGGAATATGGACAAGTATTTAAACCATTAGCCCATTAACAATTCAAAAGAAGAAAAATTTTAATTATTACTGCCCTATATGGAGCTAGCCAATATCTTTTGCTGAGGTAAAGGCTCATGAACTCTTTTATTATTTTTAAGTTGGAAAAGTAGGCACAAGTTTTATACTGGGCCTTGCAGTTTTTGTCATGGTTGTTTTACTTAGCTTTATAATGGCCTTCATTTAGCTTCAATTTTTTATTTTATTTATTTACTTTTTGGTGCTGGGGATCAAACTCAGGGCCTTGTGCTTGCAAGGCAAGCGCTCTAACCACTGAGCTAATTCCCCAGCCAATTTAGCTTCAATTAAGCTCACCCATTTTAAGTGTTGTTTTGATGACTTTTCCGATGCATACAGCATGCAATCCTTACCACAAGACAGAATATTTCTATCATTCCAAAACATTCCCTTATGCCCCTTTGAAGTGAATCCCTTTCTTTCAACTCCTGGCTTCCGGAAATCACTGATCGGCACTGTACTTCTCTAGCACTGCTTTTTCTAGAATTCCATATAAAAGAAACCACACATTTTATAGTCTTTTATGTCTTTTTTAACTTACTGTAATGGTCCTGAAATTAATCCATATTGCTGTGTATAATCAGTAGTTCATTCCCTTTTATTGCTAAGTAGGGATGTAATACTGTTTATCTCTTCATCAATTGATGAGCATTTGGTTTTCAGCCTTTTTTTTTTTCTTTTTGGCTATTACAAATAAAGCTACAATGAACACTCATGTACTAGCTTTGCGTAAATATATAGAGTGTTGTTTCTCCTGGGCAAATATGTAAAAGTGGAATGATTGGATTATATGCTAAGTGTATAAGAAACCAGCCAACTGTTCTAAAAAGGCAGTGTATCACTTTGCATTCTTAACAATGTGTAAGAGTTTCCCAGATTCTGTGTCCTCACCAACTCTTGATATTGTCAGACTTTTTAATTTTGGCCCCTCTAGTGGTACCTAGCATCGTTTCCCTAATGACTAATGACAAAGCATCACTTCATACACTCTTTAACTTCAAAATCTTCTGTAATGTCTGTTTGAATGCTCACTTTTTAATTGAGTTGTTTCTCATTACTGAAATATGACTTCTTTCCATATTTTGCACAAAATTCCTTTGTTGAATACGGTCAACTCTTGTTATGTGAGGTACTTATGTTATGCAACTTATAGTGAATACAGACATTTTCTACGGGAAAAGTGGGTTAGGGTCCTCCACCACTCTGGCCACAACACTTTGGTCAACTAAAATGGCATTTACATTACATAGATCCATTTCTAATATCTTATCAGCATTGAACACAAGCCAGTCAATAGCATTGAAAACCTATTCTTACACAAAACATATTCCTTATAAGCCTTAGCTGGTATTTTTAAAATTCTTCCACATTTGTAGAAGTGCCTTGCCTTCAAATTTAACATTTTTCACACCATATTCCCTTTTGAGAGGTTCAACTAGACTCTAGCTGAGAAGAGTCTAACATTTTCCTGATTCTAGGTAACATGACTATAAATTTATTTGACTTCCAGCCTCTCTACAATACTGTCCACTACATTTCTAAGAAATCAGTTTTTATCTCATTAATCCATAAATTTACCTGCTTTTCTATCTTTTCCACAGTCACCGAATACTATACATTGTCTTAACATTTTCCCAAGCAGCCTGAATGCAGAATGACAAATTTTTTTTTTGTTGCTTTATTTGCATTTACATTAATAGCCAAGAACACTATAGTGTTTGTCTCTATAAAGCTTTTATTAACACAGTAAGGCACACTGCCAAATAAAAAACAAATAAACAACAAATGTGAGCCAGGTGTAGCAGTGTGTACCTGTAGTCTCAGCTAGTTGGGAGGCTAAAGCAGGAGGATGATGTTAGCCCAGGAGTTCAAGACAACCCCAGTTAACACAGGAAGACCCCATATTAAAGGGGAACACAAGCAAATAACAATAAAAACTTTTTACCTAAGATTAGTAAATATATATATTTAAAAAAATGAACTCTACCAGATTTTGGTGTGGTTGTATGGGCAACAAAATTTTTTTTTCAAGGGAACATAGACAAGTTTGTTCCTGAAAGCCTGTTTGGAAAAACATACACATTTAAGATTAGAATTTCAGAAATGTCTCACGGGAATTCCACATTTTGCTGTAGTCCACTTGGAATCCTACGAGTAGCCACTACCGAAGGGCCTGTGAGTTTCAGGTCTTGCCACATGCATAAGCATGGATTTAGGAAAGGATCTAACCATCTCTTATCCCTTGACAGTCACATGAACTGTCATTAAAGAACTAAAAATTTTAGTCAAATTTGTCATTATTTGCTGAGGATTAGTCCAGTTGCTAAGAATTCAATGACAAAAGATCAGATCCTGTCTTCATGACGCTTAGATTCTAACCTCTGGCTCTAAATGGTCATCTTTGGTCCCTATCATTTCAAGGGCTCTATGGCTGGCATAACTTTATTCTCTGCCTAAAGCACAAAGCCAACTGCAGTGCCATCTGTGAGGTCTGCCTGCAGGCTCCTGTCTCACTGTACAGACGCAGCAGGGGTCATGCTCTCTGATAAAGGTAGGAAGCTTTAGCCTTCACTTGCTATCAAGCCTTGAGCTGTTTCCTCGTACTTCTAGGGCAGCCCTGTTCTTCAGAGCTGACCTGACAATTAACTCTGAGGTTCCCTGCGGGCACCTCTCACTGCTTCTCTCACATTCTCTGACTACACTAAGTCATAATTTAAGCCACGTCACTTCTACTTAATGCCTCCCAATTTAAAATATGTTGGCTCAATATTTACTTGTTTATTGCAGTTTCTTGGCTGGATGATTTACTCTCTTCTCCGTAGCTGTAATCATTTTCTGTCTTTGTTTACCTTCCAAGATTTTAAAAAATGAAATAACACACCATATTCTCAGACTCTTCATTAGAAAGAGAAAAGAGACTATTGGAAAGCTCTTGGGATTAATAGAAAATGTACCAGGGTTTTTCTGAGCTTTTAATCGGTCCTTCGAAAGTCCCCTAATGACTTAATGATGCTTGGCAAAACAGAGCACTCAATCTGGTCTCAGACTCTCGAATACCTCAATACTGAGAATTAATTACATAGCAAATCTGTGTATGTGTCTTTAAAAAAATCCCCACAAACCTAGATAGCTACTGCTTGAGGGTGTATTTTTATAAAATATCACAGAGAATAGAAAGAGCTTTTCATGACATACAATCAAATATACTGCTTAATTATATTCTAAATTGTGTTCTTCCAGATGATGATGTCAACAGGCTGGGAACAAGGTGGGTACCAAAAAAAGAAAAGGGAAAAAAGAAAACAAGAAAAAAAAATGATGTTTCACCTTCAGTTTTCTAGTACGGACAGATATCCCCTCCTTTCATAAGGTTATTATTGTGTTGATGACCACGCACAGCAGACAGATCGAGTCTTTCTTTCTTGTAAAATAATTCCCCTAAAGTCAATGATGGGCAAAATGCCACTAATACCACCATAAAGCCCCACGGTGCTTTAAGGGAGAGACAAGAGATAGAGGGTTAGGAGGTAATCAAGCTTACAAATTAAGCCTCACTAAAGCTACAAGATGAGCACAGTTCTTGGTGTTTATTAACTCTTTTAGCACTGAATCCACCACCCTCAACCTGATGACATGAGGCACAGAGGTCTATTCATCAGTGGATCTCAAAGGCTACCCTCTTTTCATTTCCAGAACAGTGTGTCTACTGGGGATCCTTACTGGTGTCCGGCACTAGCAGGCAACAATTCCTGCCTTTCCACGTAATATTAAAATTCTCCACACCTGGAGACGATGAAAATTTTCTACCCATGTACTGACATCTGTGAGGGTAGAGTATGAAGGCACTATACTCTAGATTTAAGGGGACAGAGCCATTTTCTGTGACAATAGGTATCTGAAATAGAAACAACAAAATAAATTTTAAGGGCAAAGAAAAATAAGTTTGATTAAAAGTCAATAACTGTGTCTAGCTGGACATTCTCAACTAATCTACCTGGGTAGAAATTTTAGAAGGACTGAGTTTTAAAAAAAATAAAATATGCTAAGGTTTGGCTGACTGGGCCAATTTACCTAGCAATGGTGTCTAATTCATGTAGTGCATTAAACAAAATCCAATTAACTCTCTTCTGTCTCTTGAAGGCGCAAACCCCACAAAAACAATCACATCATTTAAAAGAATGTAACAATGGTGAGAAATCTGCAATAAACTGATGTTGTTATTGTTTAAAGTTTCAGCCTGTTCTTGTAGGGAATTTAAGCTTCATTCATTAGTTTCACTTTTTGACAATTTGAAGAGCTACCCCCAGGTTGCTAAATTTGGTGATACTAATTCCAGAGAGATGTTACATGTTAAGCCATGAAAAAGTCCCACCTCTGTGTGATAAATTGTATTCCTTTACCTCACAAGCAACTTTAAAAATTATGTAAATTACCCAGATGAACAAAAACAATTTTATTTATAATAAATTTGTATTATAACATCGTTAAATGAATTAGATAACAATGAATTAGATAACAATGACTACAGCTTCCCAATCATAGCTTGAGACAGATAAATCTGCACTTTACTGATAGCAGGAGCAGATAGCCCCAATCACTAAACGCCAGCACAGTCAGGATTTCTGTAGGATAATGACCCATCTCTACATTCATAACAACAATCTCATTCATCATAATTCACATAAAAAAAAAAAAGAAAAGAAGAATAGGCAAGCTAATGGAGGAAATGTGTGAAAAGTGATTGGCTGGGTAAAACTCTGTATGCAGCTGAAGGGCCCTAATTGATTATATTGTGCTGCAACTAAGCCTTCTGCCTTGTACATCAGATCTTTATCTAACTACATTTCAATTGATTTTCACTGATAGTCTTCTTTTTTATGTCTCGGGCTTAAAGTACTAAACCAATAAAAGGATAAAAGATTTTGCAATACAGCTTTGAAAAATATAACATCCAAGCAAAACTTACATGGAATAAAGTAGCAGATTAGGGATACATAGCCCACCAAATCAGAAGCTTTGAATTCAGAAAGAGTCGGATTTAAGTCTGTATTTAAAGAGTCATTTTATGATAGACTGTAGAGATGCTACACAAAAGAGTATTCATTTAGTAGCTGTAATACATATTTTTATGTACCATACCCATAGTATTTGTTTAGTGCATAACCAAAACTCTATGTATTTAGTTTTCTCATTAACTAACAGACATGGGTTTGAAGCATGTCAGGCATGATTGCTAGTTGCTAACTTCCAGCTGAAAGACCTACTAGATTCATTGATACACTAAGCCAAAAATCTCAATTTTGGGATGCTGAACAGAATTTAGAATGAAAGTAAAAACCATCAACCTTGAGAATTCAACAGTTCAGGTAACAGACAAGAAACTGTACATATTGAAAGTGTACAATTTACAAATTTTGACTTAAAATAGCCATCACAGCCAAAGATTTCATTATGCCCCTCTGTTATTCATTTTATCTCTCACTCTGACTCTATCTCCAGAAAACCAGTCATTCCTTTCTATTACAACAGATTAGCTAGCACCTCCTAGTGCAATTGAATTGTTCTATCTCCTCAATTATTTGAGAGCTGCCCATATTATTATACTACCAAAAATTTATTCCCGGGCTGGAGATGTAGCTCAGTGGTACAGTGCTTACCTAGCACAAGCAAGGTGCTGGGATCAAGCACCAGTACCACAGAAAACAAAATTTCATTTCTTTTGCTGAGTAATATTCCATTTAACCATTTATTTGCTGATAGAAATTTGGAGTGCTTCCAGTTCTTGGCTACTACAAATATAGCTGGCATTGAACTTTCATATGTAATTCCTTACATGAACAATGCTTTTGTTTCTCTTGGTTAAATACTTGAGTGTAACAAACAGCTGGGTCATAGGACGGGTGCATATTTAATGTTTTAAGGAACTGCTGCAGGTGGGAGTATGGCTTAGAGGCAGAACATGTACTTAGCATGTGTGAGGCCCTGGTTCAAATCCCCAGCACCAAAAAAAACAAAAAGGAAACAAAACAACTCTGTTAAACTGTATTTCAAAATGTACAATTCAGTATTTTCAACAGTGCTGTATAAGAGTTCCAGTGGCTAAATTTGATGACTTAGTACAATCAGTACACCATCAATTTTAGAGAATCTAATAAATGTGTAGTGATACCTCATTGCGGTTTTAATTTGCAATTCCCTAAAGATTAAAGGGATTGCATGTTTTTGCATGTGCTTATTTGCCATGTATACTTATTCAGTGAAACCTGTTCAAATAATTTGTCCATTTTTAAAGTAAAAGATTCAAAGTCTCTTCAAGTTTTTTGTACAGTTTTCAACCTGTCAGAAAGAAAACAAATCACTGCCAACATGGGAAAGGGAATTTGGCCTTTCAAAGACTGGATTTGTTTTTAACTTTTGCTATCATGAAATAAAAATTGTGTCACTGAGTAAAAATGAAAGAAAAACAGGGATAATATTCTCTTTGTCAACAGTTTTGTGGTTTATTTTCCCCGTTTGAAGACTGTAAAAAATAATGAATCTCTTGTATAGCAATAAGTCATGTAACACATGAAATCATACTTAGATCTTCCTTACTTTAACATACAAACATCAGCAATCCTGCTACTGGATATATATCTAACAGAAATGAAATTTGTATGTTGAAGAGGTAGCTGTACTCTCATATTCACTGCAGTATCATATGCGATAGCTAAATTATGGAATCAACCTAAACACACACATACATATATATATGCTTTTTTTTTTCTAGTCATTTGCAACAAGAGGGACGAACATGGAGAACATTACCCTAAGTGAAATAAGCCAGGCACAGAAGTATAAATACTACATGACCTCACTAACACATGGACTCTAAAACTATCATGTTCACAGAGAAGGGAGTAGACTGGTGCTTACTACAGGCTGAGGGGTTAGGGGAAGGAGGAGATATAGGTGAAAGGATGCAAAATTTCAATTAGATGGTGTACATTTTCTGAGATCTATTGTACAGCATGGTGACTACAGTTTATAATAATGTAGAGTCACATTTTGGTACTCCACTGCTTGGAAACTTGTCAGATTTGGTACTCAACACATTCTGATGCAAAAATTTTATGCCAGTACTTGTTGTTTGTTTGGTGTATGAGCTAGAACTTGTTGGTGTTGATTGCCTTGTGACCTGCTACCTTTCCAGCCAAAATGATTTGTTTAGTACTTGTCATTTTTGGGTACTCCTCCTACCTCCTAGAACCAATTAACAATGAGTACCGAGTTACTACTTAGCAATTTCAAAATTACTAATAAATGTCAAATGTTCTCACCAGACACATAAAAATATGCCTTCACCATAAATACAGGTGGGTGGCATTTCATTAACAGTGCTGAATCATTAGAAGTGACATTCTTGATTTTTATGAAATCAGATGTTTTTTTCCCTCCCTCCCTTTTCTTTCTCTCTTTCTTCTCTTTCCTCCCCCACTTCTCTCTCTCACTCATTTTGTGGCAGTGCTGGGGACAGAACTCAGGGCCCTGTGTATGCTAGGCACTAAGTGCTCTACCACTGAGTTATACCAGCAGGACCAATTTATCTTTTTAAAAAATGATCATGCTATTGGTGTTGAAACCTAGAAACTAGTTTTGTCGATTTTCTCCATTGTTTTTCCATTTTTATTTAAATGATTTCTATTTTGATGCTTATTTTAGTTTTTATTTTTCAATGTGATGCTGGAAATTGAACACAGGGCCTCACATACAGTAAGAATGAGCTCTACTAAAGAGCTACATCCAGTCCCTTATTCTAGTTTTAAGATGTGAGCTGAGATTATTGAGACCTTTCTCTTCTAATATAGGCATTTAGTGTTGTAAAATTTCTCTAAGTACTACTTTAGTGCATCCCACAAATTTGGACATGCATGTAGTTCAAAAAAATTCTAAATTCCTCTTTTATTTTTCTTTTGATGCCTGAGTTATTTAGAAGTGTTAGGGTCCAAATATTTGGGGATTTTTACAAATATCTTGTAGTTACCGATTTCTACTTTAATTACATTTTTGTCAGAGAACACTTTGTATGATTTAAATCCTTTAAATATATCAGGGATTGCTTTATGGCTTAGGATATGGATTGTTATAGAAATAGTTTGTGTGCACTTGAAAGAGAGGCAGTTCTGCTATTGGAAGTGAAGTTTTTTATTACTGCTTTTTAATAAAAGCCAATTAACATAGGCTGGCATCATAGTCATATCTCTGTATTTGATAATGCTTTGTCTATTCTCTCAATTACTGAAAAAAGGATGTTGAAATTTCCAACTCTAATTGTGTGTTTACCTAATTCTGTGTGTAGTTCTATTAGTTTTGTTTCATATATTTTGAAGTTCTGCAGCCAGGGACATAAACATTTAGGACTAATATGTAACCTTCATTAACTGACCCTTTATGAAATATCCCTTCATTCTGTGATATTCTTTGTTTAAAAGTTTATTTTGTCTTTAAATATAGCATCACTGCTCTTCAAAAAGTGATGTTAGCATAGTATATCATTACTTCTATTCTTTTAAATCTGTTTTTGTCTTTTCATTTAAGCAGGTTTCTTGTAGGAAGCATATAGTTGGCTATTGCTATTTTTATAAAATTTGACAAGTCTTGTCTTTTAGTTGGTTGGTGATTGATTGATTGATTGATTGGCTGAGAGGGGGTGTCACTATGCTGCCCAGGCTGGACTTGAACTTCTGAGCTCAACTCATCCTCTCAGTTCAAATTCCAAAGCAGTTGGTACTATAGGCAGGTATACACTTGGTTTAATTTGGTATTAAATCACTTGTATTTAACATTATTTTTGAGACGGCTATCTGTTTTCTCTGATTTCTAGTTGTCTATATGTACTTTGTTCCCATTTTCCTTTTATCTCCATTTTTTTAAGAAATGAATATTTTTAGGATTCCATTTCATCTCATTTATTGACTTATTGCCTATATCTGCTATTTTAGTGGTTGCTCTTGGATTGATAGCTTATATTTGTAACTTATCCAAATATTCCTCTAGTGACTATTACACTACTTTGCATACAGTATAAAATATTACAACATTTTTCTCTTTATCTTTAGTTAAAAGCAATTTGTGGTGGACCTAATGTGGTCAACTTGAGCCAGAACGCCCAGCTGGACTGAGTTGGTGTGATGCTGGGCATAGAAGATCCACCTGATGGTTGTTGCTGATGCAACATAAGGCAGAGTGGGAGCCGTAGCTGGTTGGTGGGCTGTTTCCCAGGAGAAGCTCTGCTGCCGTTGGTTCTCCCGAAAGGAACTCGGCCGTTCTCATCGACAAAGGAGCTTGGGGCCTTGCTGTCGTCGAAGATGGCTGCTGTTGCTTCAGAGGAGCTCTGGTTGTCATCTCTGCTGCAAGCATCATGTCCTGGTTCCGGTGAAGATTTCTTCAGCCATCATGTGCAGACATGGACGTACATGGGACGGTGCTGTGGGCTCCCAGCCCTGAATTGGATCTTTTGGGTCTCCAGTGCCTCGATGGACATTCGGCACTGCCTGCATTTGGCTTGTGGGTGAATACTGTAATCTATAAATGTTCTCTATTAAATCTGCTCTCTTACAACCATTGGTTCTAGAAAATCTAACTAAGATACAATTTAATTACAATGTACCTTCGTTCTTTTAAGCAGTGAAGGCAGAACTGGAGGAATTCAAAAGAAACTGTGCCCCATTGTTGAAACAAAATGCTTCTATCTGCTTGAAGATAAATTATGAGATTTTTCTATTCTTGATGGGGTGACAGAAATTATGCTCAGCCTGTGTGAGTTCCAGTGAATGTTCCCTCTAATCTTCTGAAGTGGTGCTTTCCTTGGCCTTGGGTAATTTCGCACATGCTGATCAGTGCTCAGGTGAAAGCCTGTAGTATCTGTTCTGTAGATTTCTAGAGCATACTACAAGTATCTCTGTCTCTCTGTCTCTGTCTCTCTCCAGCTCTTTTCTCTGGATTACCCTAAGCTTCATTTTGTCCATCAAGGAGACAGCTGTACTTCACTTGGATTTCTGCTTCCTAATTATGTATTAGCTAAGAGCAGGGACAATTGTAGTGCTTGCTTTGTTTCCCATGTCTCAGGGATCAATGTCTTTAATTGCTTTGAAAATCATTACATCAGGTAAATGTTCAGTTTATTTGTTTCAGGTGAAGGGGAAGTACCTGCATTTACTGAAGCCTTGTAAAATTCTATGTAAGGAGTGCCCAATTAATGCTTAATGAATATCAATTTACTTTTAGAAAAAAATCAATCTATGTAAATCAAAAGGAACAAGACTCCCCACCCCTACCCCAGTATTGGGGACCTTCTGCAACCTCCATAGTGTGGTGGAACTTGTAGCCCTTTCCAAGGCCCCAACTCTTGCAGCCTGCAGACGTCAGCCCAGAGATTTTGTGTGTGTGTGTGTGTGTGTGTGTGTATGTGTGTGTGTGTGTACTGGTTCAGTAATCCACTGGGTGTCAGGATTACCTCTGAAGGCTTTATGGAATAGATCGATAATAATAGCCTTAGAGAATTTGTATGTGGAATATTCAACAAACAAGAATTCAGAATTCTCTAAGCCTCACAGTGGCATCCCAGTAGCTCTCTGGTTACAGATTGAAGGCTTCAAGTGAACTTCAGCTGGTTAACACCATAGTCAACAGGCTTTCCGTAAGTTGCATCCTTGGGAACAAGGCATTTGTGTGCATCACAGTGCACATGAATCTGGTATGTGGCATAAGTTTGCACGGCCTTGTATTCCAGTCTGCATACTTTATCCAGCCAGGTGGGGCGGGAAGCCCTGTGGAGTGCTGGTGGGATTGCCAGCAATGGACTCAGAAGAAAGTGCGTCACATCTGACCGCTTCCTCTCTGATTCCTGTATATACTGTATGTACCCATCTTGGCTCACCTGATGGCTGGTGCCAGACAGAAAGGAAGGGTCCCGCTATATTCTTTTAAAAACCCTTAACCTTAAAATGATCTGAATTTTAAGTGAAATTGTCTGTCTGTCTGTCTGTTTATTTACTTATTGTGGTGCCGTGGATCAAACCCAGTGCGGCATGCATGCTAAACAAGTGCTCCACCACTGAGCTATATCCCCAGCCCAAGAGAAATACTTTAAAACTCATTTAAAAGTAGACTTTTTAGCATTTTATGGGCAAAATAATGTATGGTACTGTTTGAGCATAGCAATAAAATACATTATTAGAACTGCTGAGAAGACATATTTTGTGATGATGTGGTATTAATAATTATCATGAAATATATTCTAATTTTAAATAATGCGTTAGCTCAAGGTTCAGTGGGAATACCTGTATATTGTACCTCAAAATAGATGATTTGGGGTGACTAGGTTAGAACAGAAGCCTGTCTAATCTTAGCATAGAAGACTGTATTTATTAACACTTGTATCTTCAGAGGTGTGATTTTTTTTCACTTGTGGGCATTAGGTAACTAGGCAAAGATGGCCAGAAATCGACATATGCGACTTTACAACTCGAGCATCCTACGTTACTCTCAGACATGATTGAACTGAACATAAGTCATTCCGCAAATATACTATATTGTAATTGTAATATAAGGTATAAGAAGTTATATTCACAATGACTATAAGCCCTCAGAAGTTAATGAACTGAGACTGACCTTGATCACTGACTCAGATCCTGCAGCACAGGGCAGTACCTGCTCCCTCTCCCACATTTACCAACCTCTGCTACGACGGTAATCAATTTGCTGTCTTGATCTCTCAAGCATATCATACATTTTTTTGATCTACCATTAAGCCTCAAACTTGTGGCCTAATTAAATTACTGAGGAAAACACACTGGAATTTTGGACTTTGGTAGCAGGGAAAATTAGAGATAAATGTTTGAAAAGAGTGAGAAAATTAAGACCCAATCTCTACACATTCAAAGTCACTGTTAAAAAGAACAACTTTCATTTGATCACATTTTTTATATAAATACAAGCCAACCTGCAGCACAGTAATTAAATACCAACTACAAAATGTAGGAGAAGGGAGAACTGGAAAAAGCTCAAGGAAAAAGGTGCATATGATGGGTGTGAACAGATATAAAGTTGATTTCAAAGAGCCATCAAAAAGATCTTCCAGCATCAGGTAGTAATAGAGGAGAAACTGCGGAAGGGCAGGAAAAAAGCCTTGAGTTAGTGAAATGTAAAAGAGAATGACAGATGGGGGGGGGAAGAAAAGCCAAGCCTGACCCAGCAAATGAAGTAAGCTAATAATG
Organism: Hystrix cristata; assembly: GCA_004026905.1. Taxonomy (NCBI): domain Eukaryota; kingdom Metazoa; phylum Chordata; class Mammalia; order Rodentia; family Hystricidae; genus Hystrix; species Hystrix cristata. Next base: position 85,506 of record PVJO010006519.1, read on the forward strand.
AATTTTGTCAGTGGGCATAAATTTTGTTTCTAAAGAGTGATAAAACCCAATGGAGAAATAAAATTATTCCTATCATAAAGAGGTAGGCAGTACCATATTATAGCGAAGAGGAGCAAAAGTAAACATACAGCTATAGCAAATTGCACACATGTCTACGATGGTAAGAAACAGACATGAAAAACAAAGATGAGACTAGAAGTAAAGGAAAATAACTACTAATCATGAAAGCATCAACAAACATAAAGTAGATCACAGAACTTCCCTTTGCAAGGAATGTCCTTCTGCACACTGCCCGTTTAAATGTGTCCCCTACAAGAAGGCCTGTTCCTCAGAAACAGAGGCTCTCCCACCACCTCTGTGCCTCACAGCATGTGTATATATGGCTCCTCAGTGGCCTCTGCTGAGGTCTGCCTTGTAGTCTACACACACACACGCACGCGCATGCACACACGACTGAACTGTAACTGGTTAAGTGAGGGGACTATCTTTACAGTACTGTAGTTGGGACCCAATGCGCAGGGCATAGCAGGAGGCTGCATGGGTACCTTAAGAGATAACCATGTCAGATGCTTAAAAATATTGATGGTGAGGAGTTCATTAACTCTCAAAGATCCAAGTGTTTACAGGTCAGGTAGAGACCACAGTTCAGGCAACAGACTGACATTCAAAAGCATCTGAATTTGAATTTTAGATCTGGCAGTATCTTGGTGTATAACTAAGTCTGCATGTTAGTTTTCTGAGCTTTACCTTCTTGTAAGGAAGTAGGACTACTAAGAACTCTATCAGGATTACAATTCTTTTTGGGGGGTACTAAGGAATGAACATAGGGTTTTCACACGGCACTATATCCTCAGCCTATTTTAAATTTTTAAATTTTTTTCCCAGCATTACAATTCTAACTGTATGATTCTCCTTTCCTTGAAAGCAAAGTATTTACTATTAGACCACTAATTTTCAGTTAATTATACAGTGCCCTGTAATATTTCTTCATCTTTTAAGTAACTCAAATGCCTTTATGCCTCATCTTTCCTAACTAAAACTCCTTGAGTTGAGAAAAAACAAAGTTTTCTCATCTCCAACATGGCAAGGAACACAGTAAGCATTCAATGGACATTTACATATTTCACAAAATAAATATTCATATTTCATATTTGAAAATGAATTTCACACTTGAAAATGAATTTCATATGCCCACAGGATGATATGCTGGTATTAGTAAGCCTGGGTATATCTTCCTCTCAACTAGTAGTTCGGACAAAGACTGTGACAAAGAGCAGTTACATAAGCTACTTTATAGGACAAAAATAAGACATGAGGGAAATCACAGATTTTGCTATTGGTAGACTGCCAAAATGAGTCCCCAGGAAAAGTGTTTTGTTTTGCAAAGCCAAAACTAGCCACAGCAGGGAAAAATTTATCATAAGCCTTAGCTTCCTTCATTCATCAAGAAACTCAAGTAGCAATTACCTAATTTAGCTATAATCACGGCCTCCTAAGAATTATGCAGTGTCACACGGTGGAAAAACAGGATTTGGATTTATAAGCCTCAGTTTGACTCCCAGCTCTCCACTTGGTCACCATGCTAAAATTACTTAACATCTCTGTACCTCAGCTTACTCACTATAGAATATAATATTCCTGATTCTTCCAAGTATCACTTGAGGTAATGTTAAGTGAGGAGTTCTCTATAAATTATAACATTAGAATAATATTTTTAAAATCATCAAACACCCTCACAGTCTAGGAAACTACTGAAAGTATGGCTAGGTAGGCACCCAGCCGCTTGGTAGAGAGGATCTGGCGGTTTAGGCAAATGCGCTCTAAATGCATTTCGATCCCCAGGCTCCTTTTTCTTTGGGAGGAAAAGTGTCTTAGTATACTTGGTCCTAACAGAGCTTACTTTGAAGCATAGCAGATAAGTGAAGAAACACCTGGGCAAGGAAAGGGGTAGAGAGGAGTAGGAATCTAAGGGTAAAAACTATTTTTGCAATGGATTCTCCCAGGCAAGCCGGCTCAGCACTTTGCTTCTTTGATAGACACCACTATAGACAACCAACTAGGGCTCATCACCTTACATTCTGAATGCCCCTAGTGGGGATGTTTGGCTCAACTTTCCCATAATAGACCAGGAAAGTGGTCTAACTAGCAGAGCACAGCTTTGGATTAACAGAAAATTCTTACTTTCCTTTTTTTTTTTAAATGAGGTACCAGGGATTGAACCCAGGGCAATCACACATGGTTAATCAAGTGCTCAGCCACTGAACTACATTCTCAGTCCTTCTCAGTTTTCATTTTCTTTTTTTTCTTTTTTTCTTTTTTATTTTATTTTTTAACCAAGAACATGTATTGGTACATTGTCCATATATTGATCACATTTAACATGTTTGTTTTGTACCTGTACTTGGTGTCTCTTGGTTCCCCCCCCTTCTGTTCCCTCCATCCCTATTTACAGCAGGTTTATTTACAATTCTCCATGATTTCCCTTTCCTCTTTCTTTCCGTTTTTTCCCTTCCTGCTTTTCCCCCCTTCCCTCTTTCTGGTACTTCTCTCCTTTGTATATTATCTTCCTTTTATGTGATATCTGTTACACTACTTTGTCCTTATTTACAGTTATGGTTTCTCATATCAGAGACAATTCGATGTGTGCTCATCAGTGTCTGATTTATTTCTCTTAGGAGTATATTCTCAAGGAACATCCATTTACATACAAATGACTCTAGTTTATCCTTCTTTATGGCACTGTAGTACTCCATTGTGTAGAAAAGCCACATCTTCTTTAGCCATTCATTGGTCGTTGGGCATTTGGGTTGCTTCCAAGACCTAGCTATTACAAAGTGTGTTGCTATAAACATAGTTGTGCATATATCTCTGTGGTATGACGATTTTAACTCTTCTGGAAAGATTCCCAGTAGGGGAATAGCTGGATGGACAGAACCCAGACCGCACGGGAAACAATACAAAGAATCAGTGCTTGGGACTACATGCTGTTAAAAAGCTTTTGCACAGCAAAAGAAATCACCAATAGAGCAGGACAAAAAACCATGGAATGGGAAAAAATTTTTACTAGCTATCCATCAGACAAAGGTCTAACATCTAGAATATATAAAGAACTCGAAAAAATTAAACCTCCCAAATTTAAAGACCCAATCCAAAAATGGGCAACTGAAATGAATAAACATTTCTCAAATGAAGAAAT